>MU684423.1:192966-215532 GCA_026770625.1 Nicotiana glauca
ACTTATTACTTTTAGATTATGTTTATTTTTATTATAGCTTTTTAATTAGCAATATTTATATTACATAATTTTATTGTCTTTATTATTGAATATTTTAGTATAATGCCATGACACATTTCATATTTTGTATTATTTTCTTGGAAAATATTTTATATAGTTGTATCTTACTAGGATTATAGAAATATTTTGAGCACAATTTATATGTTTTGTTCTACGAAGATTTTACTGAAAAAACCCCGAAAAAACCCGAAAAACCCGAAAACCCGAGAAAAACTGAGAGTGAAAAACCCGAGTTTTATTGGTTTGGTTTGGTCTTTAGATTTAGTAATCCGATGCAATTGGTTTGGTTTGGTAATTATAAAATCCGAACCAATCCGACCTATGTACACCCCTAGTAAGATGTCAATTTTGAAGTTTTCTTCTGTATTATGTATTTAGGAGTGGCCATAGCATCTTGAATACTTAATATAAAAGAAATTGAATTTTATTAATCATATCACGTTTAGTGATTAAAGGTTATAATGACATCTATTTAGTCCAGTTATCTTATTAAAATGGTAACCCGGCCCTAAAGGGAGGTAACCATTTTGGTGAGATTAATTGGAATGAGATAGTAAACCTTTAAGTTAAATTATCTTATGCCCATAGGTACGGATACATTTTTATGTATTTTGGTTTACTAGTCTAATAAAGTTAGTAAATTCTATACATGGGTTGCAACCTCTGCCCACAGGAAGGTCTAGAATTTTTTATGAATCGGTATTTTACGCGATTCACCTTTGATGGATTGTACTTCATAGCTTATGTATGTTTATCCTTGTTTTGCAGTCTTTACCGCTTTTCCTACTTCTATTTTTAATGAGAATGCTAATTCCAATTCTTTCTGGTGACAATTATACTGAATGGAAGGAGAAAGTCCTTCTCACTTTAGGGTGCTCGGATCTAGACCTGGCACTTCGTGTGGATGAACCACCTATTCCCACGGAATCAAGTACGCCAGCTGCTAAGGCTAATTATGAGCAGTGGGAGCGATCTAATCGCTTAAGTTTAATGCTCGTAAAAGCTCATATAAGCCAAAGCATTAGGGGTTCTATCCCTACCAGCGATAAGGTCAAAGCTTATATGAAAGCAATTGATGTACAATTTGTAAGCTCTAACAAGGCTCTGGCCAACACCCTTTGTTGATACCCAATTTTTTCCTATCTATTTTTTATACTCAAAATATCCTCAAAATAGCATGTACAATATATAAGTAGGCCCAAGAATTTTTGACATTTTTCTAATTGTTTAAAGCTTTAAAAATCATTTTATTATTTGTTTTAACAGTACAAAATTCAATAATTATTTCAAAAAATTATCATTTTGGTGAGTAATTTATTTACATCGCAATGTAATTAAGGTAATTTTTTGTATATTTTTTATAAATCTATTTGATATTTTAAGCTAAAATTGCATAAAATTATAATTATAGCCTATATTGCGATTAATAGCATCTTAAAGTAATAAAATTATTCTCAGTATTTTTAAATTAACACCTATATATTATTAACCAATTCAGTGCTTTTAATTTATTTTAAAAATTATTTTAACTATTTTAATTAAATTAAAAGAGGAAAATTTGCTATTTAACGTATAGCCCATTTACATTTCAAGTATAGCCACATTATAGCCCCAAATTGATTTAATTAAACCAACCCATTCCCATTTGGACCCAACCCGTGACACAATTCAAAACGACCCGTCCGGTCCCTACTATTAATCTAGGCCGTTGATCATTTTGATCAACGACCATAAATCATCCTTACCCTTTTTAACTTCAAGTGACTAACCCTAACCCCTCATTCCCCATCTCCCATCCGCCTTTGAATTCCCCCCTCTCTTAGTTTTCTCTCAACTCCCCCTCAAACCCCAGTCGCCTTCTACCATCTCCACCCTTAAACTCACTGTAGTCCATGGCTTCTCAGGCCATGGACAACCTATACTCACCTCATACGGCTCCTACATGCCTGATGCTCGAAGGTTTGAGGTCAGCCTTCGACGGTCTTCACTCAGACCTTCACCTATTCGAGGATTCTGGCCACCTCTGGCCTTGCTCCGGTGGCTCTTGGTCTTCAGAGCCTGTTTCTGACCTTACCCGACTTACATCAGATCTTTTCCAAGTCTTTCTCGCTCTAAGGTTCTTCTGAAACCCTAACTATTTGAGGTTTTCTATGATTTTCTTAGATCTGTTGTGTATCCATACTCTATTTGACTTTTTGAATGATTTTCCCAACTTTTCTTTCGAAAATTACTTTCAAAGGTTACTTCTTCCCGATTTAGGGTTTTCTGAAAATTTTCAAAATGTTTCTCTAACTTTTCTTTGCCTTTCCTTTATATGTATTTGTCTGTTCTTATATTTTCTTTCCTACCACGCATGTTCTTCTACTGTATTCTTATGTTTTCCCTTTATCACGCATGTTCTTCTACTGTGTTTCGTTCTTTCTTCTATTGTGTTTTATATACTATGTTCTCACATGCTTCCCCACTATGTTCTGCTATTTTTCTGATATGCTTCGCCTATTGTATCCTTCTACCATGTGCTTAAGTGTTCACTGTTTTCTCTTCTGCTTTACCTATTTTAAGTTTCTTCTAAAAGACCTGTTTAAAGCATGTTTTCTTCTACTCTCATTATGCTTCGAATCCGTTTCTTCACTCTGTTTGCTTTGAACTTTCTACTGTACTTGTTTGTTTTCTCATGAGTCTCTGAAAGAGATCTCTAAGCTTGTTTCAACTACTTGCCTCTCCGCCTCTGTATTTGGTTAAAGGCGGAAACCCTAGAATTTGGGGGTTTTGTCAAGGTTTAATCCTATGATTAAACTAGGGTTTATAGAACCCTTGACTCTTTCAGACTAAGTTCTGAGTCTCTGAACTAGGTTCGAACTTCTTTGTTTGTATACAATTTTGATTCTCCTACACTAGACTCTTTCATTGAATAACATGATAAATTCTTTCGTGTTTAAGCATGCCAATGTGCTTTATATGTGCGCTGAATCCTTCTTTAAAAGGTTTTCAAACCTATGATTGAATCGAAATCCTTTTTAGGTTTAATTGATTGTTACTGATCTTCCTTAAGTAAAACCCTTCTTTTCACCTTTTCTGACTGGGTTCATTCACATAAAATCTTTGACTTTTGATTTGCCGGTTGTTAACTGATTCCTTTTCCTTGTTTGCACGAACCATGTATTGTCAAGACCTTGTCCTTAAATAGACCTTTATGTACTTACCCCTATTATACTACCTTACACAAACTGTTTGATTAATTTAGTTCCTTAATTAGTTTTACCGTTTGAAATCAGAATCCTTTAATTAAAGGGAAACCTTGTGTAATTGACTGAAAATCGATTTTCAAACGATTCTCTTACCTTATTTCTGCTTGCCTTCTACACTATAAAAAGCACGACCTCTTTTTCACAAAAACATTTTCAATACACAATTGAATACACTTCAGACTTTACACTTATAATTCTTACCACCTCTTCTGAACTTTCTTGTCTGCACTCTGGCTTTCACAAGACTACTGCTTTCTTTTGCTTGTCTCTTTTAAAACTGGTATGTCTTAATTCAACTCCTAGTATCATCCCAGTGTATTTGCTTATAGTTTTTATATCCGTGTTTTACTTCCTGCAAAGATTGACATGCTCATATGCTACTGTTTGTTTTACTTGTAAACATTTTCTCCCTATCCCATTACCCTCTATATGTTTATAAGGGGGAATTCAGGGCATGGCAACATGAATTGTTATCGATAAATTGAATTTTGACCCCAAGTAAGCTGAAGGGTGTGCAATATGTTCCATTGCTGAGCATGCCCTTTGCCTACACTTTTCCTTGTATTCTGCTTCTATTATGAACCCCATATCCCTATTCCCTATGTATGCTGAGTTAAGGTATAGCCTGGCAGCATCCTAATTTAGGTCCTAACTCCTTAATTTACAATGACAAGCTGGTCAGGGGTGTGCCAGTACTTCAAATTGCTGGGCATGACCACCAGCTTACAATTCCCCTTCCCTGCACTTACACTTACTCCTACCTTGTAATTCTTCCCCCCTCCTATGAGCCTTGCCTTGGGACCTTGAGTCCTCTCTGAACTTGGACATTTGAAGGCTGGCCCTTCCACACTGCACTATAAATCAATTCTGCAATGATATTTGGGGTGTAAGCATTGTCTGGAGTTCTTGAAGCTCCTTGGAACTTTGACACATCTCAAATAAGAGAAAGTCTTTGAAATCTCATCCCCAAAAGTTGGTTTATCTCATATTATTAAACTCTGAGTCTGAATTAGGCTGATTAGATGTAGATGTAATCACTGATGCAAATTTTACTTTCTTTCTGATTCATTCGGTCTGTAATAATTTTGTAATAACTGCTGGGGTGTTAGTAAAAGGGAGGGACAATCATGCATGCAAAAAAGGGTAGATACCATGACCATAGGAAAATACTGTTTCTAAAATTCTGTGTTTTCGTATAGTTAACCACTGAAATTTTGCATTTCACATAGAAATCATGTCTATAGGATATTTACTCTTTCAAATTCTGCATTTCACACAGAAATTATGTTCATAGGATTATTACTTTCAAACTCTGCATTTTCACGTAGATAGCATGTTTATAGGATATTTACTCTTTCAAATTCTGCATTTTACATAGAAATCATATTCATAGGATTATTACTTTCAAACTCTGCATTTTCATATAGATACCATGCTCATAGGTTTTCTGCACTTCATATAAATACCATGTCCAGAAGTCGTTACTAAAATTTTGCATATCATATAGATAATATGCCTATAGGACCCCTGCACTCTTACAAATGTCCTAAATCAATCACACGTAGAAAAGCATGCCTATAGGGATAACTAAATGAATCTGAATCGTCCACTCGCTCCTAAGTCTAACATCAGTAGTAATTTTGTTTAACTCGCATAACTTATGACTTTGTAACTGATAATTCTTTTTTTGCAATCATTTTATGCCTTCGTCTCTGAACTAATAGATATCATGCCTAGAGGTCCTGTTTAACACATATGCAAACGGTTAGGTAATTAATCAACTGTGTCAGTCTTTGATAACTACATCTAAGCAGGGCTAGTTTGGACTCCCTATCTGGGAAATATGTGGTAAATCAACCTATCCTATGCCGTAATTTAATTCAGACCAAATCAGTATGTGTAAGACATGCTAAACTATATGCTTCTCTTCAATTTTAGGAGGTTTATTTGAGCCATATCTGCTTACCTTCTCTCCCAAATCTTGTTGTATATGTTTTGAATGCCGCCTTAAAATTTTATCCTTTGAAACTCTCAAAATTCCCCAAACTCCCTCCCCTTTAGGATTAGTAGTCCTATATGCCTCCGGGACTGATAGAATTGGGACGGGTAATAGCACGCAACAAGTAATGATACTATTCCGCGCTTAATACTTTAACGAGGTGGGAAGGGTAGATATGGATATGATGACCAGTACGCTAATATCACGTGCGACCCCTCTTCTGAGGAGTGATTGTTGAATATTGCATCGATGTGATCCATATTGATTATAAACCTAGGACTCCCCTCCCTTTATGTGTTTTCTTACTTGTTTTCCCTATAAGTTATTCAAATCTTTTTCACAAAAATTCTGCCTTATCCTTTTTCTCAAATGAGTTTAAATTTGTGTGCAAGCCCCTTTATTTGAGCCTTAATTGCTTATATATAAAGTCACAATTGTAATATGTCCAGGAACCACACAAGTAGATCTTGAGGGGTACCTAACACCTTCCCCTCGAGATAATTTCTAGCCCTTACCCGAACTCTGGTTTTCCAGCTCAAAACCTTAGTGTCCTAATGCACTTAATCATTAGGTGGCGACTCTTCAAATCCAAAAATCCAAATCCCAAACAGGAATAGAGTTGTCTTCCCAAATGTCATAAACCCGATTTTGCGAGAAAAATGGGGCGTCGACAGCATGGCGACTCTGCTGGGGATTTCTTTAGACTTTTACCACTTCATGTTATATGTGAATTTATTGCTCTTTTTTATCTTTTATTGCTTTATTTAATGTCTTTATTCGAAACTGACTTGGCTTTTTGTTTCTCTTTTTTTTCTCTTTAATGCTCTCTTTTACTGCTTTCCTTCAATATTGTTGTAATTTTTGAGCAATTATTGTAATCATTATGAACGTGAAAATACGTGACAATTTGTTTCATTTTTGTAATTGCGTCTTCAACATCATATTCCACTCGTGCCAAACAAATACCATAGCAACGCTTAATGAGTGGTTGCGCTTTTCCGATATTATTACCCCCTAAATTTGGCAAAGGCATATTTACGGTAAAACCAGTTGATCATTGATGCAGTCGACGGTTCCATACCTTTCCCTCTTAAGTTGTCCGCTCAAGGGTACCGGTCTAACACCCCATAGAAACCTTATTCTATTTAATTGATCATGCATCACTGTCAAACTTAGTCGAGTCAGTTATGCTGTCCACATAATGACTCTTTAAAATAGCCTTGTCCAAAGTCCACTGGGTTCCCCTGGAATCCCAACGGACAACACCATGTTCTGTGCACTTATTTGGAGAACTAAATGTCATTATGCTAATTATTGATTTAAATAATCGAGTCCGGTGGGGTAAGGGACTAACACTTTATTTTGCAGAAATGAGGCATGAAATCCCCAGGTTCGGCATGGTGACCAACATTCACCCAAGGTTGCTAAGTTGGTGGGAGGACCTTCATTCCAGTGGCCGGACTCTCGTCTGAAAGTATTTGGGGAACTTACCCTCTCTTTTGGAAATTCAGCCGGACAACAAATCAAAAGTTGATTGAGGAATGGAAGGATATGGCTTTCAGAGCCAACAACCGTCTAGGACATTTGGAGCGTGGGTTGGTAGAGCTGGAAGGGAAATTCATCCGGAGGATCGAGAATTGCCAAAATGCCGAGGGAAATAAAGGAGGACATTTGTCCAGGGCTTATCTAATACTGGGACTGCATGAGTTGGTGAAGCTGTTTGATGGAGCCAAATATGCCGAGTCTGGGGAAGGTCCTTCTAGGACCAAATAGTTAGGAGTCTCTTTTCTTGTTCGTTTTGAATGTAATAAGGCCAATGTCCATTAGCGATGTTTTTACTTTATGCAATTTTAGTGTCATTTTGGGGTTCGTCTTATTTTATCAATAAAATGAGGCATTTAGCATTATAAGTTCTCCAAATCAACTTGTCGCTAGGACTACCTCGGGCACAACGAGGCACCCAATTTAGGACACAATTTACATTCTTATACTATGTGTTTAAATATTGCAATATTTTTCTCGGAATCCATACTAACTTTCTACCTTTTTGTTTTACTTTTATTTTTATTCCCCTCCCCAAAAGGTTAGTTCGTGCACTCTAGCATCATCATCCTACTCCACAAGATCTAAGGGCCCTCCACCTCCTCCTCTTCCAAGTCCTATAAAAAACAAGAGCAAAGCAAAAATGAAAGATTTGAACAACGTCAGAAAGGAGAACTCGGTTGAAAGGGTAAAGGTTCCTCAGGGTATTCAGGTGTCCAAAGGATGTGCCGCTCAGCTCGAATAGAAGTTACTGAAATTTCAAGAAGAACTAGACCAAGTTCGAAACTTGGCGAGCTTGTCATTCTCCCTCGCTACTCCAGACATGAACTTTCCCAATGCTCAACACCCCATACCTCCACAGAACATCCCGAAGTCGCAGAAACAACCCGCTACTCATCAAAATTGCAACACATGTCACAACAACACTCCATTCCTCATCCCTAAACCATCAAATGACCATCCCCACCACACTCCCATCTATGTGGAAACCCTACCACAGTACACTCATCCCATTACAAACACACCGGAGCCTGATGACAAAGACTCTCTCATCAAAAGCCTGGCTGTCGAGCTCAAGAAACTGACTAGCCGAGCCCAGGGTATTGAAGGAAACAAAGGCATTGAAGGGCTGAATTATGAGGATCTTTGCATTCAGCCAGACGTCGAACTTCCTGAGGGATACAAACCTCCTAAGTTCAAGATGTTTGACGGCTTAGGGGATCCTAGAGTCAACTTAAGGACATACTGTGATAAGCTAGTCGGCGTAGGAAGAGATGAAAGGATTCGCATGAAGCTCTTCATGAGAAGTTTGAAAGGCGATGCGCTATCTTGGTATATTAGCCAGGATCCTAAGAAGTGGACAAGCTGGGTAGGAATGGCGTCCAATTTCATGGACATGTTCAGATTAAATACAGAAAATGCGCCAGATGTCTTCTACATCTAGAATCTAAAAAAGAAACCTACCGAGACATTCTGCGAGTATGCTACTTGATGGAGATTCGAGGCTGCTAAGGTCAGGACGGCCTTAGAAGAAGAACAGATGAACAAATTTTTGGTCCGAGCTCAGGATCCACAGTATTATGAGAGGCTAATGCTGATAGAGGGACAAAAATTCTCTGACATCATCAAGCTAGGAGAAAGGATTGAGGAAGGCATTAAAAGCGGTATGGTCACTAATTTCGAGGCATTGCAAGCTACCAACAAAGCCCTACAATCGGGTAGCACGTCCAAGAAAAAGGATGTGAATGTCGTGATTGTCGCACAGAGAACCAAGTCCCTAGTAAAATACCAAGCCTACCCGGTACCCCCTCTCACATACCAGCCTATCCCCAATTACCAAGTACCTCCGCCCTCTTACAAAATTCCATCACCTGCTTACCAATCATCTCCATCCCCTACATATCAACCTACCTCACCAAGATATTGGAACATGCACCCGTCTACCAAGCCTATAATGCTCACTACCAATTACATCCCGCCTGCCAAAACTTCCCCAGGCCATGCCCTAACTTCGATCGTAGACCTCCCAAGCAATACACTACCATGACCGAGCCAATCGACCAACTACATGAAAGACTCAAAGCAACCAGTTACGTCACCCCAATCCCTGCCATAACTCTAGAAAACCCTTCCCAATGGGTCAATCCAAACAAAACCTGTGCGTACCATTCCGGCATGAAAGGGCATACCATTGATGAGCGCCGATCTCTGAAGATAAAATCCAGGCTCTAATTGACAACAAAATCATCGTGGCGAAGGAGCCTTCGCCTAATGTTTGCAATAATCCCTTGCCTGATCATAAAGGTGGGGGTGTGCACATGATCGAGGTAGAAGATGATTGGGACCCCAAAGGGTCGATCGGATTAATTACCGAAGGTGACGAGCCCAAGAAACCAACAGTCACACTAAATTCAATTGTAGTCCATATCCAGCCCTCTAGGGATGCTAAAGTAAATATGTCCATACCTCTCGAGCTTGGAATACCGTCATCCGCAAAGACCGCAGAGCCAATGAGGTAGAGTTTGGGTCTCCAAGGGCACCTGTACCATTTGAAGTTACTGTGTTACCTCCCAAAACAAGGGTGCCCATTCCTATAGCAATGTCAGCCACAACACCATTCCATACACAGGCCATTCCTTGGGATTACACCGTCGAGGAAAGAAGGAAGGGAAATCTGGAGAAGCAATTGCAGCACAGGGTATAACCAGGACCGATATAATTTATACTCCAGAGCACTTAGTTGAATCAAGTAAGCAGGTCTATGGATGGCCTACTGAAGTTGGGCCTGATGATCTCTAGCGAAAGATACAGGCAAAATAATACTCAGTTGTGGACCAATTAAATAAAACACCAGCTCAGATCTCTATTCTAGCTCTGCTGCAAAGCTCCGAGACACATAAGAATGACCTGATGAAGATACTGAGTGAAGCGTACGTACCCAGCAATATAACTGGAGGAGAGATGGCGAACATGGTCGGGCAGATATTGGAGAGTCATAAAATCACTTTCCACGAGGATGAGTTTCCCCCTGAAGGTTTAAGCCACAACAAGGCATTGCACATCACTGTGCAATGCGAAGATTATTTCATCACCAAGACCTTGATCGATGGAGGGTCCAGCCTCAACATCTATCCATTGGTGACCCTCAGAACATTGGGGAAAAGTCTGCATGAAATCAAGGATGGGGCTATCAACGTCAAAGCTTTTGATGGTTCCCAAAGGTCCACCATTGGGGAGATCAGTTTATGTCTGCAAATGGGACCAACTTGGTTCGATGTTGATTTTCAAGTAATAGACATCCCAGCATCATACAACTTACTACTAGGACGACCTTGGATCCATGCCGCTGGAGCTGTAGCATCAACTCTGCACCAGGCAGTGAAATTCGAGTGGAATCACCAAGAGGTGATTATTCATGGTGACAGGAGTAACCCCATATACAGTAGCCAAACCTCCCAGCAATTGAAGGAAGAAGGAAACTAGGAGGAGAAACCTACCACCAAATTAAGCGAGTCAACGTCGTGGTGAGATAACAAGATAGAAAGTATCCTGAATTGGAGCGGGTATGAACCTGGCAAAGGGCTCAACAAGAACCTCTAGGGAATCACCAAGCCTATCAAACTGAAGAAGCATGGCACCACTTTTGGGTTAGGGTATGGATATACTTGGCAAGAATTTAGGAACTGGTCACCTCCATGGCGCGGCCCTTACTACTCGTTGGAGTACCCAATACCCTACCTGGAGTAGACTTTCCAGCCGGCAGACATCCTATATGGGTCAGAGGAAGATGAAACATTGTCAGCAATGAAGAAGCTATTCTTAGAAAATGACGATATGGACTGTCACGTCATTCTTGAGGAGGAAGGAGAGGAAGGCCCTTCCACACAAGCTGTGAGCTGAGTAGCGCGTCTCAACAATCGGTCCATCAGAACCACCCAGGCCTGGAAAGCTTCGAGGTAGCAAGGCTGAACAAAGCACTATGCACTATTTTTACTTTTCATTAGTTGATTTCCCTTCAGTATTATCTTTAAATTTTGAAAAAGATAATTTTTGGATTTATCAAAGTATTTCAGTTTCTTATAAATCTCGCTCTTATTTTTTTTCTCTGCCATTTACTTTATTTTACACAGCATTACTATTACTTATCTTGATGAACCGACGAATGTGACATGCGACGAGGTAACGCAACAAATGGATATGGACTCAGAAGAGAATGGGATACCAGAAGAGATCGTTAAAGAGGTCGAGGACTTTGAGAATAGAACTAAGTCTAACCTGGACGAAACTGAGATCGTCAATTTGGGGAATACAGAGAATGTCAAGGAAACACGCATCAGTGTTTACTTGTCACCGTCAGAAAAGGAAAAGTACACGGAATTCTTTAAAGGATATGAGGACATATTTTCCTGGTCATATGATAATATGACCGGTCTCAGTACATCTATTGTAGCTTACAAACTGCCAACAAATCTGACATGTCCGCCGGTAAAGCAGAAGCTCAGAAAGATCAAGCCAAACATGAGTTTGAAAATCAAGGAAGAAGTTACCAAACAAGTCAAAGCCAAGGTCCTCAGGGTAGTGGAGTACCCAACATGGTTAGCCAATATTGTGTCAGTGCCAAAGAAGGATGGGAAGGTTAGAGTCTATGTCGACTACCAGGACCTCAACCGAGCTAGTCCAAAATACGACTTCCCCTTGCTGAACATACACATCCTGATCAATAATTGCGCCAAGCACGAGCTGCAGTCATTCGTCGATTATTTTGGCGGATATCATCAAATATGGATGGACGAAGAAGACGCAGAGAAAACAGCTTTCATCATGCCGTGGGGAATGTATTGTTAACAAGATGATGCTGTTTGGATTGAAGAATGATGGGGCCACCTACATGAGGGCCATGACTACTATTTTCCATGACATGATACACAAAGATATCGAGGTGTATGTAGACGACGTTATCATCAAATCTAAGAAAGCCACTAATCACATGGAAGATTTGAGGAAGTTCTTTAACAGACTGAGAAGGTACAACTTGAAACTGAATCCCGCCATATGTACATTCGGGGTTCCAACCGGAAAACTGCTTGGGTTCATCGTAAGTCGACAAGGAATAGAACTGGATTGTCAAAGGTTAAGGCTATTCAGGAATTGCCACTGCCAAACAACAAGAAAGAGGTTATGCGTTTCCTGGGGAGGCTCAACTACATCAGCCGATTCATAGCCCAGTCCACTGTCATTTGTGAACCAATCTTCAAGATGCTAAAGAAGGACGCCACTACTAAATGGACTGAGGACTGTCAGAAAGCCTTCGACAGAATCAAGGAATACCTGTCAACACCGCTAGTCCTGGTTCCACCCGAACTGGATAGACCGCTATTGCTCTAACTTGCAGTACTGGATGGGGCATTCGGTTGTGTTTTGGGACAACATGATGAAATAGGGAGAAAAGGAGCAAGCCATCTACTATCTTAGCAAGAAGTTCACCCCATACGAGGCCCGGTATTCCCTGCTAGAACGCCATGTTGTGCTCTGACTTGGGTAGCTCAGAAGCTGAGGCATTATTTCTGTGCCTATACCACTTATCTTATATCAAGGATGGATCCGCTAAAGTACATCTTTCAGAAGACCATGCCCATGGGCAACCTAGCCAAATGGAAAATCTTGCTGAGTAAATTTGATATTGTCTACGTAACCCAGAAAGCGATCAAAGGACAAGCACTGGCAGATCATCTTGCCAAAAATCCCGTGGGCGGAGAATACAAGCCTCTAAAAATGTATTTTCCTGACGAGGAGGTCTCTTTTATATGAAAAGACATTGCAGAATCCTATGATGGCTGGAGAATATTTTTCGACGGAGCAGCAAACTTTAAAGGAGTTGGCATAAGAGCAGTCCTAGTATCAGAAATAGGCCAATATTATCCGGTGTCCGCCAAACTCAGGTTCCCGTGCACCAACAACATGGCCGAGCACGAAGCCTGCATCTTGGGGATCAAGTTGGCCATTGACATGAACGTTCAAGAGTTACTAGTGATCGGGGATTTCGACTTACTCATACATCAGGTTCTAGAAGAGTGGGCAACAAGAACTCCAGGATACTCCCATACTTACATCACGTACAGGAGTTGAGGAAGAGGTTTACAAAGACAGAATTCCGGCATATCCCTAGAATTCAGAATGAGTTCGCCTATGCATTGGCCACTCTATCATCCATGATTCAGCATCCAGATAAGAACTTCATTGACCCTATCCCGGTAAAAATCCAAGATCAACCCACGTACTGTGCTCATGTCGAGGAAGAAGCAGATGGAAAATCATGGTTTCATGACATTAAGAAGTATCTGTCAACAGGAGAATATCCAGAACTTGCAAATACTACTCAGAAGCGCACACTGCGGAGGTTATCCAATCAATTCTTTCACAGTGGAGGAATCCTATATAGGAGGACTCCTGATTTGGGATTACTAAGGTGTGTCGAAGAAAAAGAAGCATCCAGGTTATTAGAAGAAGTTCATGCAGGGACTTGTGGTCCGCATATGAATGGTTTTGTCTTAGCCAAGAAAATACTCCAGCCCGGTTATTTCTGGATGACTATAGAGATGGACAACATCCAGTATGTTCAAAAATGCCATTGTTTCCGGATTCATGCATACATGATAAAGGTGCCTCCTGACGAGCTCAATGCAACAAGCTCACCATGGCCGTTCGTCGCTTAGGGGATGGATGTCATTGGACCTATCGAGCCTGCCGCATCAAATGGCCACAGGTTCATTCTAGTAGCCATCGATTATTTCACCAAATAGGTCGAGGCAGCATCATATAAGGCGATAACCAAGAAGGTTGTGACAGACTTTGTCTGCGACCGTATCATTTACCGGTTCGGCATCCCAGAGTCAATCATCACTGATAATGGTTCCAATCTCAACAGTGATCTGATAAAAGCAATGTGTGAAACCTTCAAGATCAAGCACAAGAATTCTACAGCCTACAGACCTTAGATGAATGGAGCTATAGAAGCGGCCAATAAGAACATCAAGAAGATACTAAGGAAGATGATAGAGAAGCACAAGCAGTGGCACGAAAAACTCTCATTTGCTTTATTGGGATACCATACCACAGTCCGCTAATCAACCAGGGCAACTCCTTAAATGTTGGTTTATGGTATAGAGGCAGTCAATCCCGCTGAAGTAGAGATTCCCTCCTTAAAGATCATACAGGAAGCAGAACTTGACGATGCAGAATGGGCAAAAAGCCGCTACGAGCAACTAGCTCTAATTGATGGGAAGAGAATGAATGCAATTTGCCATGGTCAATTGTATCAGAACAGAATGTCCAGAGCTTTCAACAGAAGAGTCAAGCCAAAACAATTTACACCAGGACAGCTGGTATTGAAGAAAATCTTTCCACATCAAGAGGAAGCCAAAGGGAAATTCTCTCCTAACTAGCAAGGCCCGTACATGGTTCACCGGGTTCTAACAGGAGGAGCACTCATACTTGCAGAGATGGATGGAGAAGTTTGGCCAAAACCAATCAATTCAGATGCGGTCAAACGCTATTATGTGTAATCATTATAATTTCTGTATGATGTAATTTGAACTATGCCTGACCTGATTCCCGTTTAAGAGGGGATGCGTAGGCAGCCCTATGGGTTCGGTCACAATTCAATAAAATTCTCATTCCCCCCCTTCGATATTGGAAACTGGGACAGAATTTTGAGGAGGACCCTCAAAATTCCGAAGTTGACTTTCAGCCATTCATCGCACGCAGCCGTCAGAAACACCAACCCAGTAAACTGGGGCAGAAATTTGAGGAGGACCCTCAAAATTCCGGAGCAAAAGAGGTCGCAATATCTTGAACCGCATCGCAGTCGTCGGTTCATCTAAAACAAGAGCCGAGTAGGACGAGCGCAGTCCACGGGAAGACGAACTAACCTTCCCTCTTGACAAAACTCACGATCTTTCTTTGAATGCAGGCACCCCAAAACATAGAACCATCAGATCCGGTTAGATACTCATATTTTGCAGAAGTATAACTCTCAGAATCATCGCTCACTTACAAGTATTATCCGCACATGAGCTCCCCCACGGTCACAAGGACAACTAACTATTGTAAGCACGTGATTTTTGCCCTAAGCAAATTATTCCTAAAATTCAGACAAAATGATTTTTCTTTATTTTACAATATTTTATTTTTGCATTTTTTGTGTTAATTAGTTGCATAATAATTCATATTAAAATTACAAAAAATATGCATATGCATTAGAATTTTTAATTTCACAATTTTAGTATTAATTCATTTTAGAACAATTTAAGGAAAAATAAAAAATAGCATTTTATTGTTTAATTGGAAATTGCTATAAAATAGTTATTAAATAAATTTTAGAATTTGATTAGTTTTAGCTTAATTTCACAATTTAATAAAATCAGAAAAATATATATAAAACTGGAAAAGAAAAAATAAAAATACAAAATACAAAAATGAATATGCAATACAAAAATAATATGAAGGAAATATAAGAAAAGTAAATAAAAAGGGAGAAAGAAATGGACTGTTAAAAAAAAACTTGGGCCAATCACCCAAACCCAAACAAAAACACCCGCCCCAAGCCCAAATCACCCCTACCCGGTCTGCCCCCATGTAACTAAACGACCCCGTTTTAGGAAGGCTAGATCTGAGCCGTTGAAACCTGTTGATCTAACGGTTGTGTGGCCTACCCATAATATATGAAACGACGTCGTTTAAGAAGATTTAATCCTAGCCCTTGATAGCCCTGATCCAACGGTCCTGGCCTCACCTCTTAATAAATAAAACGGTACCGTTTGGATGGCCAAGAAATCTCAACCGTTCGTTTTAGTTCATCCAACGGTTGCAGTTCATTAATACCTTTTAATATACCAACCAGAAAAAAAACTCTAAAAAACATTTTAATACTTTCATCTTCTTCCCTCCCTCAGCCGCCATGGTTTCCCCTGTCAACCCGCCGGAACCCTACCGGCGGGAAATGACACTTCTACCAACCGCCCTAGAAATCACACCACATGACCACCATGAGCCCTGACTCCACCCTTCTACTCCGTTTACTTCAAATTCCTCCCCATCATTTCGAATATTCAAAATCGTTTCGCCGGAACCCTAACTCCGGCGAACACTACCTCACCCAATCCAACCCAAAATAACACCGTATCACCTTCTGGCTTCCCTCAACATAATTCTGAAGATCTTGAACCTCAAATCCAATTAGAACGCCTCAAAAACAAGTCTGAAGTTCTCCAGTAAGTCAGAGTTTCACAAAAATACCATAAGAAACCCCTCCATTGTTCCTAAAGAGTCTTATGCCTAAAAGACCGTCCAGTGGTTAAAGAGAAAAAAGCTAAGTTTTCTTTTCTTTTTCTGTTTCTTTTGCTTTTATTTCTTGCATGTGATTATTTTATGATTTTAATTGTTTCTTGATTGTTATTAGTTTAACTAGGTTTACTTAATTTCTGTTAAACAATATATATAGTATTTTAGGTTTAATTGTTTTCTGTTAGTTGTCTTCTGTCTTTAAAGTAGTATTTTAAATTTAAAAAAAAAAATCAAAATTTGATATAGTTAAGTGTATATATTTTTGTCATTAAATTGCTGTTATATTAGCAGTGAATTAGATTTTGTTTCTAAATTGATCATAGTTGATTTTAATAATTGTGAGTGTTTTTGATAATTAGTTTGAGTACTTTTAGATTAATTGACAGTAATTAGTATGATTGGTTATAACAGTTGAGTTTTTATTTGTTAGTTAATTAGATTTGTTAATTTTGATTAATTGTGATAATTAGGTTTATAATAGTTAAATCTGACAGTTAAACAATTTAGGGGGTTAAAGGGGTTGCAGGGCAATAGGTTCAGTTAGTAAATCTGACTTAGTTTCAGGGGTATTTTGGGTACCTAAAAGGGGCTATTAGTAATAAATCAAAGGAAGTGGTGGTATTTTGGGTATAGCGTAAGGGTAATTGGGTAGATTTAGAAGTGAAGTGAGGGTAGAAAGGGGATTACACTAGGTTAGAAGATTCTAGATTGGGGAATTAATATAATTCTTAACAAATAGGTATAGTCAATTGAATTACAAGTTGAAGAATAAGGGTATAAGTGAAATAAAAGAGGGACTAAAGTATAAATTCTCAAATTTAAAATTCTCTCCGATTATAACTCTATAAATAGGCATTGATATGCCTCATTTTATAAGTTTAGAAAATCTGAAACTTCTCCCAAATAATTTCCGCCTCATTAGATTCAAATTTCACAATTCAACATTCCAAAATGCTCAAAAACATTAGAAATTAGTAGAAAAACCCTAAATCATCACTGTTTAATTGATCTTTAGTTCAATTAGAAGGCTGTATATCGATTCTCTTTGGTTCTATTAATCGAAATGCTGTGAGTTTGCACTGAATTGGTCGAGTTTTGTGTTCTTCTGGTTTACATCTTGCCGTGGCTTAATTCTGGTGTTTTTGAGGTTGTGATTGAAATTTGCTGTCCTTGTTCTTGTTGCTGTTGCTGATTTAGAGTTCCGACTCTTCTTCCTCTCATATTTCTTCTACTCAGGTACACATTTATACTCACATAGTTGTAACTTCGAGTTTGAGCAATGAAATAGGAGTTCAATTGCTGTTCTAAAAATTTCACTAGCAATATATGTTTTTTAATCTGATCAGATCTATGTAGATACAGAATTTAAATATGACAATTTGTATTCAATAGGATTAGTTGAGTTTGTATTGGACTATAATTTTTCGGACTGTTTTTACTACTATGTTTGGATTATAATGGTACTGGATTTGTAATAATGCTCTAGTAGAACTTAGAATCCATTGTGTTAGTGAAATAAATTATTAGATCTAGAATAGTTTCGGGCAATTAATATGTAATGAGGAATCTGGAAATATTTCGTTGTTTAATTTTTGTTCTAGTATAACTTTGATTATTAGAAATTAACAAATATAAGTAATAATACCTTATATTTAACCATTCTAGCATATTAATAATATTTCAGTAGTTTATTTATGCATTTACAGGTTCTTAGAATTTTAAATTGATAATAATAGTTAAAATCTGTTAAAACCATATCTATAGTATTAATAGAATCACTTTAGAGTTTAATAATCCAAGTTGTGTTCGTTTATTTGCTGATTACTGAACACGCCTATCAGCAGTAAAAAAACAGTGTTAAAAAATTAAGTAATTGTAGGCTCAATAACCCCTGAGAGATTCGATCCTTGGTTCCTTCATTGAAAGCCTATGGTATGGTTATTTGTTTGGGCTGATCCTGAAGCCCAATAAAAAGGTAACAGAATTAATAAGTTTTTTGGGCCAGCATTTCAACGCCCAAATCTGCCAAGAATAAAAAATCAATCAAAGTCCTAAGTATAGTAATGCTATAAATAAATAATTAAGAATACAAGGAAACTAAATTCATAGTCACAGGTTAATTAACCTTTAGAGATATAACTTAATAGAGAATTATAGTTACTTTTAAGTTGGCCTTTTAAATAAAATGAGACGAGCCTCGCCAAATCAAATACATAATTGCGGGACCCTCAACAATTACTTACTAAAAATACTAGAAATTAGGAGGACCATTTAGCGAATTTCACGGTCTTCCCCAAAGTTAATAAACGCGTAGTCGCTTTAGATGCATATGTTAATAATATTACTTTCCTAAATACGGGTGCACATTTATGTAACCCAAATCCAAATCTCAACGAAGTCGAAATGTGTTAAAAGCCACGGGCGCACTGGTGCAGCGTGGTTCGAAATATATTTTCACGACGTTGTAATTCTTGTAAAAATAAAATAAATAATAAAGCGGGTTATTAACAAAAGGCACATAAAAATGGAACATGTATTGAAATCAGATAAAAATTAAATACAACAGTTGAGCGACCGTGCTAGAACCACAGAATCCGAGAATGCCTAACACCTTCTCCCGGGTTAACAAAATTCCTTATCCGGATTTCTGGTTCGCGGATTGTTAATAGAGTCATATTTTCCTCGGTTCGGGATTCAACCGGTGACTTGGGACACCATTAATCTCCCAAGTGGCGACCCTGAATAAATAATAATAAATCCCGTTCCGATTGTCCTTTAAGTGAAAAAACTCCTTTACGCCCTTCACGGGGTGTAGTAAGCGTAAAAGAGGAGGTGTGACAACTATCAGCTGTTACCTCTTAGCTAAGAGATTTAGTTACTCTTAACTTTTATTTGTTGCAGTGCATAAGGCTACTTTTCTGCCTTCCGAGACTAAGCACTGTCTCCATCTTGCATTTCCTTGCATTGCATAAGGCTACTTTTCTGTCTTCCGAGACTAAGCACTGTCTCCATCCCGCATTTCCTTGCATTGCATAAGGCTACTTTTCTGCCTTTCGATACTAAGCACTGTCTCCATCCCGCATTTTCTTGCATTGTATAAGGCTACTTTTCTGCCTTCTGATACTAAGCACTGCCTCCATCCTTCATTTCTTTGCATTGCATAAGGCTACTTTTTTGCCTTCCGAGACTAAGCACTGTCTTCATCCTGCATTTCTTTGCATTGCATTAGGCTACTTTTCTGCCTTCCGAGACTAAGTATTGTCTCCATCCTGCATGGCTAAAATATCGCCACCTCTTATTTGCATCGGCTAAAATACCGCTAGCCTTATTTAAATCTTGCATGGCTGAAACATCGCCAATTTTGTTTAAATCCCTCATATCGGCTGAAAGATCGCCAATTGCATTCAAATCGCTACATCGGCTGAAAGATCGCCAGTTTATATTTAAACCTCTGTCAGCTGAAATATCGCCATTTGTATTTATGCTTTATATCGGCTGAACCATCGTCAACCTTATTTAACTCTCTACATCGGCTGAAAGATCGCCAGTTTATATTTAAACTTTTGTCGGTTGAAATATCGCCATTTGTATTTATGCTTAATATCAGATGAAACATCGCCAACCTTATTTAACTCTCTACATCGACTGAAAGATCGCCAGTTTATATTTAAACCTATGTCGGCTGAAATATCGCCATTTGTATTTATGCTTTATATCGGCTGAAACATTGCCAACCTTCTCATCGACTGAAACATCGCCAGTTTATATTTAAACCTCTGTCGACTGAAATATCACCATTTGTATTTATGCTTTATATCGGCTGAAACATCGCCAACCTTATTTAACTCTCTATACCGGCTGAAAGATCGCCGATTTATATTTAAACCTCTGTCGGCTGAAATATCGCCATCTATATTTATGTTTTACATCGGCTGAAATACCGTAAAATCTTGCATCTCATGGGCTGAAATACCACCAAACTATCCAAGGGTGTCATTGTTCGGAGGCATAATTCTCGTAGCCCGAGAACGCCATGCCATTGCCTGAGGACCCCGCTTTATATTCCGCACATCATTATTCAAAGGCACCATGGTTCGGAGGCACCATTTTCATAGATCGAGAATGTCATTTCATAGCCCGTGAATCCTTTATTATGCTCTTCATGGCCTAGGACGTCATGGTTTGAGGACGTCATCCTAACCGTCCAAAGACATCATTCATGATCCAATGGGAACTTACATCATGTTTAAATTCTGCACGATATGCTTGTATTGTTCAATTGCAGGTACATCAGCTGGCAATGACCATTACAGTAGGAGCAATCTCGCTTCGGTTCTCGCAGCCCATTAGTGCCTGACCATCCTCCCCAACCTAAATATTGCGTCCGTCTTTTTCAAAACCTCTATCGGCATATTCCGTCGATGTATCCCGGACTACATATGACCTGATTTCTGTGAAACCAGGGATATATAGTTAGCTCAGGACCCATAGCTCGGTCAAAACCTTTGCAAGTCATTTTTCTCGGGCCTGTATGCTTACCGGTTTTAAAAAAAAAAAATTTTTTTTGTGAAATTGAGAAAAAGAGAAAATAGAAAAAATAGTAATAATTGTTTAGTTTTAAAAAAACCAATGCCCAAATACCGTCGAAACTCTGCCGAAATTTTGGAAAGGTTTTGGTTTTAATAATTCGTTTTACTAAAGCAAAGGAAAAATATAAAAGAGTTTTTATTTTGGGTTGTTGAAAATAAATAATAAAAAAAAAGTCATTATTTTGTCTTGTTTTCAAAAAATTAAAAAATATAGTTTGTTTTATCAATTAAAATGAAAATGAAAATTTTGGCTTCGAAATAGTTTTGTTATTTGATTTTTGCCAAAAAAAAATAGAAATGAAAAAATGGTCTGTTTTAAACTAGTTTGTTAATTTGCTCGAACAACGCTGGTTTGATTCTCACCACGTGTGAGATACGTAAGCAAACCCTAGTGGGTCCAACCACACCCTTTTTGCAAAAAAAAAAAAAAAAATAAGTACCCAAAAAATGTCCAATTTAGTCTGTCATAAATAAATCAAGTGATGCCGTTTTGTCAAAATAGCCGAATGACCCAAAAGGGCATCGGAAGACTGTTTTTGAAAATGGCTTCTTTGAGTCATTTCCTAACGGTTAGCAGGCACAGCCTTAAAATCTTCTCTTGGAAGTGCTGAAAGGCCGTATCGGCAAAGTCGGTTTTTTTTTTACTTATAAAAATTAGAATTGAAAAACAAATATATATATAGTGCTTTTCTTTTAGGTCATAAATAAATGATTAAATCACCTTAATAAATGTGCAGGATGAGCACGACTCAAAATGAATCATTTTTGCATAAGATCCCTTTGGAGTTACGTCTGTGGTGGAATGATCTAGGAAGTGAAGGGCAAGATGAAGTTAAGAAATATTTGAAAGGTCTCACCGGTTTGCTAGATATTGTGCCTCGGGGAGATATTGTCAAAGCATTGATTACATGTTGGGACCCAGCGCATAATGTGTTCCACTTTTCGGACTTCGAACTTACCCCGACATTAGAGGAAATAGCCAGCTACATTGGGAAAGATGAGGTCCCTTTAAGGCATAAGTATTTGGTTGCACCGAGAGTTGTAGCTGTGCACAGATTTCTAGACTCTTTGAAGATAATCAGAACCGTCCATAACACAGATCTGGCAAATGGCTTTTGTACTCTAAATTTCATATATCATCGCTATGGCCATATCGGGGGGTTCAACAACCCAGAAAGCAAGATATGTAGCAAAGGAAATCGCCAGAAGTGGGAAGAGCATCGACGTTTCGCCTTTATGGTGGTTTTTCTGGGACTTTTGGTATTTCCGAGAAAGGACGGGAACATTGATATAAAGATAGCTGGGGTTGTCAGCACGTTAATTACCCAAGCCAAAAGTACTCTTGCACCTATGATATTGGTAGACATTTTCCGTGCTCTTACGGCTTGCAAGGCTGGGGAAACTTTCTTCGAGGGGTGTAGTTTATTGTTACAAATGTGGATGATTGAGCATCTGTGTCATCGTCCTCAATTCTTGAGCTACGGGTCTCCAAAGAAAACGTGCATAGAAGAGTTTCACACAAGGATTAAAGGGGTCAAATTGCCAGAAGGATTCACGGGTTGGACAACATATTTTCGGTTCCTCACTGCTGGTCAAATTGAGTGGACGTTTGGATGGTTACCCGTTGATGAAATCATATATATGCTGGTAGTTCGGCCACATTTCCTTTTGATGGGGCTTAAAAGCATTCAGCCTTATGCCCCTTATCGTGTGTTGAGACAACTTGGGAGATGCCAGATAGTACCCAAGGATGATGATCTTAGTTTGCAAGTGGTCGAGATTGGCC
>MU684429.1:2770-13323 GCA_026770625.1 Nicotiana glauca
AAATATGGCTGAGTTTGCAAAACAGTATGTAAAACCTTGGACTGAAACCAAATGATAGGTAAGTCATGCTAAAGTAGTAATATCAATCCCCGAAGGATTCTACAAGTCGGCACAAGGTCCCAAACATGGCATCCAGCCCAGTAAATATCAATAAAGTATGTGTGTCAATCACCAGTATAGTATAAATATCACGCGGGATGGACCAAGTCACGATCCCCAATAGTAACCGACCCCACACTCGTTATGGAGTGTGTGTCACACCTCAATATAGCGTTACGATGTTAAAATCCGGGGTTTCAAACCCTCAGAACGGCATTTACATATATTACTCACCTCTAGCCGGCCAAATACTACTTCGCGATGCCCTTTCCTTTCGTATCGACCTCCTCGCACGTCGAATCTGGCCAAAACACAACGAATACAAAACAATAGGCTAAGGGAATATAACCCAATCGAAAAGACTCAAAAAAATATCAAAAATCACGAAATTTGTAAAACCCGAGCCCCGGGCCCACATCTCGAAAAATTATAAAATTAACATCAACGAATTCCTTATCTTGCCACGAGTCTAACCCTACCAAATTTAACTATTTTCCATATCGTTTCGACCTTCAAATCCTCAAAAATGTCCAAGAGGGTTTTTAAGCCTTTCTCCCTTAAATTCAAAGATTATCGACAAAACTTGCAATAAATTCGAGTAATATAACCAAAATTTAGTTAAGAACACTTACTTTGTTGTTCTCTATGAAAATCTACCCAAAAATCGCCTTATCCGAGCTCCAAATCGTTACAAATGGGAAGTGGGAGCGAAGTCCCATTTCCAGAACTTAACCTCTCTGCCCAGGCCTATTTCCGCTTCTGCGATCAAAATGTCGCTTCTGTGACTTCCGCTTATGCGGTTTCCCTCATTTTGCCCAGGACCGCTTCTGCGATCCATTTTTCGCAAAAGCGAGACCGCTTATGCGGTCCAACCGTCCGCTTCTGCGGAAGCTGCCCAAATTCTATGTTCCGCTTCTGCGACTCCCCTTTCGCTTCTGCGGTCCAATTCCGCAGAAGCAAAAACACCAGATACCAGAACCCTTCAGTAGTCTCCAAACTCCAAATTTCTTCCTGTTAGCCATCTAAAATCACCCCGAGGCCCCCGGGACCTCAACCAAAAATACCAATACATCCCATAACGTTATTCAAAGTTGTTCCAATTACCAAAACATACCAAACAACACAAAAATCATCAATTCACCACGGATTCAAGCCTAAGTTTATCAAAATTCTTTCGAAACTCACATTCGATCAAAAATCCAACTAAACGGCGTCAGAATGACCTGAAATTTTGCACACATATCCAAAATCACCTAACGGAGCTACAACAACTCTCGAAATTCCATTCCGACACTCAGATCAAAATCTCACCTATCAACTGGAATTCGCCAAAATTCTAACTTCGCCAATTCAAGCCTAATTCTACAAAGGACCTCCAAAATCAATTCTGATCACACTCCTAAGTCACAAATCATCCCCCGATGCTAACTGAATCACTGAAAATCACATTCGAGCCCTCTAACTCAATAGTCAATATCTGGTTGACTTTTCCAACTTAAGTTTTCCTTAAGGAGACTAAGTGCCTCATTTCTTATCAAAACCAATCCCAATCAACTCTCACATACCACATACTGATAGTGAAACATTAAGAAGCAATAAACGGGAAAAACGGGACAATAACACATGAGACGACGGGAAGGGTCATCACATTTGTGCTATTTACCTTTTACCCATATTTAATCCTTTAACAATTAAGAACCAACATTATATAAACGACAAAAGACTGAAATGTAATACTTTCTTAATGATATCGATACCAAATCATAACATGCACTACCCAGAAATGGTGTCACAATCACAGGCTGTCTAGGAATACTACAAATAAAGGTATAAAAGAGTTAATACACCGCTGTTTCTAGAATACATGAAAGAAATATAATGAAAAGATAGAAGGAGACGCCAAGGCCTACGGACGTCTGCAGGACTACCTCGGGTCTCCAAGTGGACTGTAGGCAGCAACCCAAAGCTAAGGTCTGTATACTCCAGTACCGGGATTTGCACACAGCGCAGAGTGTAGTATCAGCACAACCGACCCCATGTGTTGATAAGTGCTTAGCCTAACCTCGACGAAGTAGTGACGAGGATAGGACCATACTACCAAATAAATTTGTGCAGTTAAATTATATATAACAAAAAATAAAGGCAGAACTTTACAATTAAAAATAGGAAAGGAGAATCATGTTGTGGGGGATGAAAAGTATCAACAGGAAACCAACAGTTAAATGTAGAGAAACCATAACTCAGTTATCAATAAAAATTAGTAAATCAAAGACAAGTGCACGACATCACTCTTTGTGCTTTAATAGTCTCTCACAAATAACATGCACAGCATCACCCTTCGTGTTTTACACTCTTCCTCACCAAAGCAACAATCAGAAAGCAATTTGGGGCAAGGGAATCAATAATATCACAGTAAAATCAAGTAATAATAGGAAATCAGTAAATAAAGGTAAAGAACACCATAACTTAATTATTAGCAAGAATCAGGAAAATCAAGGACAAGTGCACGGCATCATCCTTCGTGCTTTTACTCTCGTCCTCACCATAAGAATCAATACAATCGGCACGACATCACCCTTCGTGCTTTTACCTCACACAATTATGGCACTTAATGATTCTTCGTGCATTATCATTCATATAAAGGCACGGAATGTTAGATCGTGTGGAACTACATCACCCTTCGTACATTAACACTCTCTCACAAATATCATACACGGCATCACCCTTCGTGCTTTACATTCTCTCACCAATATAATGCACGACATCACCCTTCGTGCTTTAACTCTCTTCCTCACCCAAACAACAATCACAAGCAATAAGGTCAAGGGAATAAGTAAAATCAAAATAAAATCCCGAAAAGGTAACTATAGTACAACAATCATATCCCGGCAAGGGAAACCATATCAAAGCCTCAACATTACGGCAAGGGAGATCTCATTAAAAGAAACAACATCCCGGCAATGGAGACGATATCATAATCCTCTTCTTTTTTCATATTTACTTCACAAAATCATTTCACAACTTGAGCCAACGCTCTTCAACGTCCAATTACCAAAATTACTTCCACAAGCCTTGTTCAACAATAGAAATATCACATAAGGTATGAACAATACAAATTGTTGTCATATTAATCATAGCATAAGACTCACGGGCATGCTTTGACACCAACATATAGATACTCATCACCATGCCTATATGTCGTTCTCAACAATTAACACATAGCAAATAGGGCATAACTCCTAATCCCTCAAGCTAAGGTTAGACCAAACACTTACCTCGATTCCTCGAACACAATTCAAGCCTCAATGTGTGACGACCCGACCCGTCGTCTCATGTGTTACTGCTCCGTTTCCCCCATTTTTTTTCTACTTCATGTTTCGTTATCGGTATGTGGTGTGTTGGAGTTGTTTCGGATTGGTTTTGATAAGAAATGAGACACTTAGTCTTTTTAAGGAAGGTTTAAGTTGGAAACGTCAACCGAACGTTGACTTATGAGTTAGAAGGCTCGGATGTGATTTTTGGTGATTCGGTTAGCTTCGGGAAGTGAGTTGTGACTTATGAGTGTGATCAAAATTAATTTTGGAGTTCCGGTGTAGAATTAGGCTTGAATTGGCGAAGTTAGTATTTTGGCGAATTTCGATTGATGGGTGAGATTTTGATCCGAGGGTCGGAATGGAATTCCGAGAGTTGCTGTAGCTTCGTTGGGTGATTTTGGATATGTGTGCAAATTTTTAGGTCATTCGGACATCTTTTGGTCGGGTTTTTGATCGAATGCGTGTTTCGGATGTTTTTAAAGAAACTTAGGCTTGAATCCGATGAAAATTGATGATTTTAGTGTTGGTTGATGTGTTGTGATGATTGGAACAAGTTTGAATAATGTTTTAGGTCGTATTGTTATTTTTGGTTGAGGTCCCGGGGTCCTCGGCGTGATTTTAGATGTTAACGGGAAGTTTTGAACTTGTGAAAAGGGAAAAAGTGTTGCTGCTTCTGGTATTTCTGCTTTTGCAGAATTTGGACCGCAGAAGCGAGGCTACTTAAGCGATGGATAGACCGCAGATGAAGTGAGGAGGCCTGGGCGCCTGGTTCCGCAGAAGCGATAGTGTAGCCGTAGAAGCGAAATCGCTTATGGATGTTGTGACCGCAGAAGCGGTTTGGTTCGAGAGGGGAGTTTCCACAAAAGCGGAAGAAAAGGCACAGAAGCGGTCCCGCCTAAGTGGAAGGGGGAACGCGGAAGCGAAAGTCGAGTGGTGGCAGAAGGGTTTTTATTGGACATTTCATCCGCGAGTTCAACCATTTTTCCTCCATTGTTGAGCGACCTTGAGAGCATTGGGCAAGGATTTTGAGAGTTTTGACTGGGAATCGATTGGAGGTAAGTCTCTTGGCCTAATTATTCAAGTTTATGGTAGAATTAACATGTAAATTGGTGGAAATTCATCAAAAATGGGGTAAGTTAGGGCTTGAGAAATTATAAGTTAAAAATGGAATTTGGAGGGTCAAATGGACTCCGATTTTGGTAAATTTGATATGTATAGACTCGTAGCGAGACGAGGAATACGGTAATGTGAGTTTTGTAATTTTTTTAGAAGTGGTCCCGGGGCTCAGGTTTTGCTAATTTTGAGATATTTGTTATTTTTCGATTGTTTTCGATTGGGTATTGTCCCATTGTCATATTGTGATGTATTCGCTCTGATGTTGGATAGATTCGACGCGCACGGAGGCCGGTTTAAGGGGCAAAGGCGTCGAGGGCTAGAGATTTCACCGGTTCGAGGTGAGTAATGATTGTAAATGATATCCTGAAGGTTTGAAACCCCGAATTTTCACCCATAGTGCTATATTGAGGTGACTTGCACGTCGGATAGAGAGCGTGGGGTAGAGCACCGTTGGGGATTGTGACTTGGTCAATCCCGATTGTTGATTTTACCGCGTATTTCACTATGACTTGTTGTTTTTCACTATGACTTGGGCCTATTGCCATACTCGGGGCTCATTGCCAATCGTTTGAACTCCTTGTGAGCTATCATCACTGTTTTCCTCACTATTTGAAATATTATTTGCATTCAGTCGATTTGAATTACACTGTTTCATGAAATCAGCTATATTTTACTCAACCTTGAGTTTTTAACTGATATTGAACCATTGTTTGAGCTGAGAATTATTGTTTTACTGATGCTCGAGGGGCTTATGATTATTTTTGGATTGATTGAGGCCGAGGGCCATATGTGAGGATATGTTGAGTGATGTGAGGAGGCTTTCAGGCCTCGAGTATATTGTGAGGAGGCTTTTAGGCCTCGAGTGTATTGTGAGGAGGCTTTCAGGCCTCGAGTGTATTGTGAGGAGGCTTCCAGACCTCGAGTGTATTGTTAGAAGGCTTTGAGGCCTCATGTTGATATGTATGCGCTTTCAGACCTTATCATGATATAGCGCTTGGGCTGTAGGAGCCCCTCCGGAGTCTGCACCCCCACAGTGAGCGCGGGTACCCATCTAGAGCGGATAAATTTTTGACAGTGGTAACAATGGCACTGTTATACGCGCTTTGGTCAGGTAACAATGATTGACCAGTCAGGTAATAATGACTGACCAGTGGTAACGATGGCACTGCAATACACATTTTGGTCAGGTAACAATGGCTGACCGGTCAGGTAACAATGACGAACTAGGAACATAAATCATGCCCGAGGGGCTGGTACTGTTTTGAGATATTGCCCGAGGGGCGAACTTTGATGTGCTCATCTTTCATATTTACTTATCTTTTTACCGGTTATACTGTGGTACTTGTGCCCGCAGGGCGGATGTTTCCGTGCTTATAAACACTAACTGTTTTGAAATCGTTTTCGTAATTATTGAAGGGATCATTTTCAAAAGAGATTTGAATTGAGCCAAGGTATTTCTAAAGATTTCACAGATTTTACTATTTTCCTCAGAAAATTATACCCAGCTTCTGTATAGCATGTTGGTTATTTTATGTGATTTCTTGCTGCTCAGTTATTATTTACCTTTATTACTTACTGATTTGGATTGCTCACTTTACTCCCTGCACCTCACGTGCAGTTGTAGGTATTTATTCACCCGGTAGTGGGTATTGGCCGCGTGGAGGCGGAGTTGTAGAGATTTTTGCGAGGTGACTGCCAGCGTTCGCAGCACCGCAATCCTTTTATGTTATTCATTATTCTTGTTCAGTGCATTTCTAGACTGTAAAGTGGTGATTTCATTTTTATAGATGCTCGTGACTTGTGACACCCCGGTCGGGCTATGTCGGGATGGTTCCCTGTTTTAGCACTTTTCTTCCGCACTTATGATAATTTTATTAATGTTTTAGACTTATTCATGCTAAGAAATTATTAAATAGGTATTGATGTTCCGTTGGCTGGACTTGTCTTCACAAGAGGCGCCATCACGACCGGGTTGGAAATTGGGTCGTGAAAAGTTGGTATCAGAGCCAGGTTACTAGGTCTCGCGAGTCATGAGTAGGTTTAGTAGAGTCTCACGGATTGGTACGGAGATGTCTGTATTTATCCTCGAGAGGCAGAAGAACCTTTAGGAAAACTTCACTTTCTTGGAATTCTTATCGTGCGTACTTGATTCAACTTGATATGTAACCCTTAAAATTCCTTCCACACGTCTGTGTGTGCACGCGAGCGCTTAGTATTATATGTGCCTCGATGGCTTGTGATTCCCTGATCTAAGGGCGAGATGTGATCTCTGTGAGTTTGATGTTGGGCTAGTTTGGAGGACTTGAGGCCGGATCTTGCCTATGGCTTGAGCACCGAGGTGCTGATTGTGTGAGCAAGTGTTTTGAACTTATATGTTCGGTATTGTCCCTATTAGCCAGAATGTCAGTTGGATATCCATGTGACGAGTATGTTAGTACTGCGATATGTATCTATATGAATTGGTAGTGACGAAGAAGTCTGCTGGATAATAGATGAACTATTAAGTGTTCGTTTCCTATTGTGATTTGATGTGTAGCCCAAGTATGGGTGCGTGAAGAATATTTTTGTATCTCCTAGTTGGGAAGTGAAGTGCATTGCATGTGGCGGTATGAGCTCAGACTCAGGAAGAATAAATGACTGCGTAATGTGTATGATGGTGGAAGGTATACTGAAGTACTAAATTGAGGCGAAGCAGGTGGGTTATCTCCTGCGGAGTGTTCTTAAGTGGTATGGTCCTTATGTGTACGTTAGAATATCTCATGTGTAATTGAAAGGTACATGTTGTAATTTGAAATTTTGGGTTGCTTAAGAGAGTGGACTCAACTAATGTGGGGATGAATGCGAGGTTTGCAGAGGATTTCAGTACTAGATGATCTGTGTTTTCATAAACTAGTAGACGATTTGAGTTTGATCTCACTATGATATTATGGCATCATTAGAGAAAAAGTATTATGGTTTATTGAGTGTGTCCTAATGTATGTCCTCGGGCCAAGTTGGAGAGGTTGCTATTGATTAGCTAATCGCACGGTTATGTGCTATGTTGGTTCCGTTTCGAGGTATGCTGGCGGACCAGTTCTGGTTGTAGAAATTGAGTCGAGGGTGGCGCGAGTGAGGCAAAATCTTGACAAAAGTTATATGGTGCTTCGTAGATGTGATAAAATACTAGGATGTCTTGAGCTGTTGTCGATAAGGGATGCTCAGTGTATAGAGAAGGAAGATGGTTGTTTATATTGGTATGAGATATTGTTCTGTAGCGTCAGAGTGCTAATAAGGCACGAGTGGTTCTGTTCGTTAAGTCAGGTAATTTTCTATTTGAATACGAGTGGATGACTCTCGAGAATGGTTTTATTGTGTTCAAGATTCTACATGTAACAATCAGGTGCCTCAAGGTTATGCATATGGTCAGAGATTGTGCTTTCATTGGAAAAGTCAATACTTGTGGTATTTTATGTTAATTATGGGATTCTATGTATCAGTATTTGGAAAGTAATGGTAATGAATTCAGATTCATAGGAAGTTCTTCAAAGTAAAGTATTATGGAAGGTGGTATTTCTGGGAACAACTAGAGAGTATTCGGTGGCCTATGGGTCTTAGATAGTGTGATCTTATGTTCGAGTCTCATGTAGTAAGCATGAGTTGAGGAACTGTGGTGCTACAGCAAGAGGGAATATCAAGTTGAAAATAAATCAGAAGGAAACCTAGATAAATGAAGTAGCTTGTTTGTGGACCGAGTCGGTATGGTAAGGATATGATTAATTCTTTGTGTGTGTTCGAGGCAATGAGTTCGTACAGGTATTTTGCAGCAAAGCTCTTGAGTTCTGACAGCTTGTTTAGCTTGGTCTAGTTAAAAGGATTCAGTCCTGACAGTTTTGCCTGTGCAAATGGAATTGGGAGAGAATTCTTGTTGGGTTTCATCGTGGTTTGGAGATGTATATTTTCTATGGACATGCGGAGCATGGAGTGTGTAATGATTTTTCTCCTAAATGGGACCAATAAAAGTTCTTGACTAGTTGAGTGCGTCGATGTTTGCGGCGCAGAAGGGAAATAAAAGTTCTCATGTTATCCTTGGAGGGTATGGTATATGCGGTATGTTGTAGAGGACCAAGACTGGCGTGTGTGAGGTTTCGGTTCAGTTCTAAAAGGAAGTTCATAAAACCCTTAGGCAACGGGTAGCCTTAGATGACCAAGGAAATGATACTGCTAATTGGAAGTGATTTGACAAGAGTATACGTCTTAGGAAACGGTAATGTGATTAAACTGATGATACTTCGGTAGTATTGTGACACTTTCTTGCTAAATCGACTGTTGATATCTGAGTTTGTTTGATGGCAGAGGAGAATTTTAGAATATCTTCGTCGAATGATTGGGTACTCGAGGTGTAATATGTATTCATACTACAGAATTTGGGATCAGGTACAGTGATTCGTGTGCTATATGGAGTTGGAGATTGGGAGTTCTCAGGTTCAGACTGTGTAGCGGTTGTGGATCGTGTGTATTGGTACCGTTAGCGGCTATTAGGATTTGGAAGACCGAGTGGATCTTTCTTTGCGTGGTATATTAGATGCTGGATATGATATTGGGGTATAGACTGGTTGTCTCAGTGTTGGGTTATTCTAGACTATTGTGCTATGGGTTATGTCGGAAAATGCCACAGGTTGCATGGCGGAGTGCATCGGATTATGTTCTTGCAGAGTGGTTTGTATTCCGAAGACCAGCAGACGGCTAGGAAGGATTGTTTTTCTTAATTGGGCCTTCAAGGCGGATGTCATTGCAGAGCTTTCTACCATTGATCCAGTTCCGGTATTGAGGGACTTTTTCGAATGCGTTCCTTGTGGCTAGGCATGTCCCCGGGCAAGATTGTGGATTTTGGTATTGATTTGGTGCTGGGCACCGTATCGTACAGCTTCAAGCTTCTTGGTATTGAGTTCGTTGGCAGGCCGATGTGGCTACGTATTTGGCTTGAGTTAGCTTGGTTAGTTCCGAGTGGCATTGTTGAGGGATAGGTTGATTCAATCGTTATTGAACTTAACAGTGATTTGGGGAGATTTATGAGTTGCTTTCTGTGCTGTGAGACGTTAAGATTTGTTGGATATGGCTCATGTGGCGTGGTTCTATTGAGGATTCATAGAGGAAGCCGAACGGGAAGAGTAATTTAGTATTTCTCGACAAATGGAGTATTGGTTATGACCTATTGGGTTGTGTGTCGTATGTCATTTATTTCACCGTGGGTGTAATGAATTATTTTGGTTTCAGACATCAAATTATGTGTGGCTGTCGATTTTGAACATGGTGACTTGAGGTGTTTCATGTGTAACAGTGTTTGGATGGGATTGCGCGTCATGGCGAGGCCACGTTGTCACGACCCAATCTCCATACCTGGTCGTGATGGCGCCTCTCGTGAATACAAGGCCAGCCAAGTAATCCAATTCGTTTCTTTAACACTTACTAAACATAAATAGATGGAAAATGCCACTTAAGGAACATTAATTATCAACATTATAGCCTAACTCAGCCCGAACGGGGTTTCACAAGTCACGAGCATCTAGGAGGGTCTTTATTACAATTTTAAAGTCTATAATACAACAACAACAACAACAACAACCCAGTATAATCCCACAAGTGGGGTCTGAGGAGGGTAGTGTGTACGCAGACCTTACCCCTACCCCAAGGGAGTAGAGAGGCTGTTTCCGAAAGACCCTCGGCTCAAGATAATAAAAAAAAAGACAAAAGAAGAGAGTATTAGAGTCACCGCGAAAATTATATGGTAAAAGGATCATAGAAAGCAGGAAAGGGAAAATAATAATAATAATTCAAAGCAAAAACGATGATTTGTAAATGTATCCTGCATCGAGAATAAAAAATAGTGAAACTCGACATTGCCCCTAGCTATCTTAGACAAAAACCCACCGAACTAGTCTACTACCTCCTAGCCTACAACCGTAATACGCGACTTCCATAACTTCCTATCAAGTGTCATGTCCTCGGAAATTTGAAGCCTTGCCATATCCTGCCTGATCACCTCTC
>MU684429.1:14279-64014 GCA_026770625.1 Nicotiana glauca
ACATCAGCCTCTCGGGATCAGCACTCCTTAACATGTAACACCAGGGTATCTGGTCAACAAGGCAAGTAATAGCATGTATGACAATGATATGTGAGTGCCTAAAATCATGCCACGTAGTACAGACAGGACTGAATGCATGAATGCAATGCAATGCACATGACCGCTGCGGCGCGCAGCCCGATCCATTTGGGTACCCTGCGCTCACTTGGGGTGTGTACAGACTCCGGAGGGGCTCCTACAGCCCAAGCGCTATAATACTGCGGCGTGCAATCCGATCCATATAATATATCACTGCGGCGTGCAGTTCGATCCATATAATATACTACTGCGGCGTGTAGTCCGATCCATGCATGTATATATATATACTGCTGCGGCGTGCAGCCTGATCCATATCTCAGTCCAGAAATGCACACATAACACTGCTGCGGTACGCAGCCCGATCCATGCTCAGTACAGCAATGCACATAAGCCCCTTGGGCAATAGTAAAATAGCAGTTCTCAGCTCAAAATATCATTTAAGTTTTCGAATCTTAGAAAGATGGCTGAGTTTGTAAAACAATATTTAGAACCTTGGACTGAGATAAAATAATATGCAACGTAATGCAAAAACAGTGATATCAATCCCTGAAGGATTCAAATAATCGACACGAAGCCCAAAACATGGCAATCAGCCCAAATCATGATAGCATCAAGTAGTTGCCACACCTCCTTTTTCACTACTCCACCCCGTGAAGGGTGTAAAGGAGTTTTTCCAATTAAAGGATAATCGAAACGGGATTCGTTTATTAAGAGATTCAGATTCTCCACTTGGGAGATTTATGGCGTCCTAAGTCATTGGTTTGAATCCCGAATCGAGCAAGGGGTTTGACTCTGTAATACAGTCGCGAACCAGAAATCCGGGTAAGGAATTCTGTTAACCCGGGAGAAGGGGTTAGGCACTCCCGAGTTCCGTGGTTCTAGCACGGTCGCTCAACTGTTGTATTTGCTTTTATCTGATTTCAAAACATGTTATAACTCGTGTGCCTTTTATTAGTAACCCGCTTTTATTCTTTATTTTAATAAGAATTGCAATGTCGTGAAAATGCATCTCGAACCACGTTGCACCAGTGCACCCGTGGCTTTTGACACATTTCGACTTCGTTGAGATTTAGATTTGGGTCACATAAATGTGCACCCATATTTAGGAAGGTAATATTTTAAAAAAAACACGTGCCTAAAGCAACTACGTATTTATTATCTTTGGGGAAAACCGTGAAATTCGCTAAACGGTTCACCCGGATTCTAAGTAATTTTATTGTAATAGTTAAGTGGGCCATGATATTTATGCATTTTTATTTGGTGCGGCGCATCTTGTTTTTATTTGTTAAGGCTAACCTAAAAGAACTACAATTTTTATCAAATATTATCTCTAAAAGGGCTAATTAATAATTATTACAAGCAACAAAAAATCCGGGCCTCAATATTAGACCCAAATTTAAGCAAGGAAATTTCTATTATTAGAGACCCTTTTGGGTTACCAAAACCCAAATTGTGGTCAAATTATTAGGACTGCTTCAGCACTGGGCCTTACATATGCAAACCTTAGACCCAAACTCTATTTACACAAAGGCGATCTCGTTCAGCCCACAGATGAATCAAGGATAATCTTTAAATCATGAATGGCTGAGTTTATCGTTTAAATCACAGCATATCAATCTTAGTCCAATTTGCATTCATAGACAACTCGTGTGCACTGTGAGAATCTAACATACTTATTATGAAGTTTTCAACAATCAATTAATTGCAGCCAATACGCATTAGGGAATTTATTTGTAGACCTACCCTAGAAATGTAACTGCCAAGTATACATGATTTCATGTAGTTATGAGTATGCTATTTCGGCTTTAAACAAGTCAGCACACTATAATGCTTGTATTAAGACTGCATTAACATCATTGATCCAGTTTCAAATTCTAAATTTAGTTATCACGGTATAGTAAACCAAAAACCAAACAACTGTGGTCTAACACTATAGGCAAAGTAATCACGTAACTGTAACATCTCAATAATCCCAAATTGAAGCGTCCTAATTATACAAATTATGTAGTATTTCTCATAAACATGATTGCCTTACAGCTTTAAAAAAAACAAAGTTGAAAAAGAAAAAGGATAGACTCAAATAGCATTCATCAGTTAACTCTTCAACATCAGACATAAAATGATCCCTTCACAGTTCATACGAGACTAGGAGAGTACCTGGAAATTGAGATAACGAGAAGAAGAAAAGGTCAGCAATAGCAGTGAATTAGCAGATGACCAAACACAACCAAGAAATAAGTTCGATAACCAGGAAGTGTTCGAAATCAACAGGATCAGTAAATCAACCAAACACAGCTTAAATAGAACCCCAAATGAACTCGTAATTATACTCAGAAACAATTTCTAGAACCAACAACCAATAAAATAGCCCAAAATAGTCTCGAGGGAGATTAAACACATTTGAGATGAACCCAGGACACTCCAAAAAACTTTTTTTTTCCTGCTTTTTCTTTTTTTTTTTTGGTTATGAGGAACTTAATCTAGAAGTTTGGATCTGAACTTCAAATCTTCAGCTTGTGAAGACTTGAGGAAACTTTTGGGGAATTTTAGAGGCTGCCAAACTTCTGATTTTTTCAGGGGTTTCTAACTTGTTAGTGAAGGCATTAAGAGTGCCTTTTATAGGCAAAGAATGGGATAGAATATTCTAGATGGCACTCACATATTTTTCTTTCTTTTAATTTCAGATTTCACCTATTAGTCCTTCAATTTCTGACTTATTTTTTAAGTTATTGCCCTAAGTTTACTGAATTCTACACTAAAGTCCTATTCTAGAAGGCCCTAGGGTGTTCTTCTACCTGTACAATACCTATACTACCCTTGTTTGTATTTTAAAATAACTATTCCTGATAAACCAGCCATTTCTCATGCCTAAACTACCCTTAAAGATTTCTCAAAATTACTGATTCTACCTAAATTTTTAACAGCTATAACCAATCCCCTAAACCAATTCCAAACTAACTAGGGCTGATTAATTAAAACTTAGAAATTAACTAATTGAACTAACAAATCACAATTATTCATTCACACAAACTCAATCAGATTTAAAAATCAGGAGACCAGGATCAATGATGCAAAGCTTAGATTAATAGTCAGAACTAAATGAAATTAAGCTAACATTTAACCCATAAGCTAACAATTTGAACATTTAAACATCAACCCAGAACTAAAAGAAATTGAAATTAACCTAAACAATTAACGGACAGAAATGTATCGAGTCCAAACTAATCAATAAGCAATCAGAACCTTATTCTTCATCAGAACAAAACCAGAAAAGAACCAAAAATAACATGAGAATTAACTATTGCAAGAACCAAATTAGTTCGAATAAAAACGAACAGTCAAGACTAGGCCCTAAACACTCGGACAACACTAATGACGAAATTAAACTTACTATCAATCAACGAACCTAATAGGCAGAAGCACGAGAAGACGAAAAGATGAGAAAAGAAACAGAAATTAAAATTGAGAAAACTCACAATGACTCGAAGTTTACTGCCTCTTGATTCCAAATTCGAGTAGTCCACTTGATATTTGAACATCCACGATGAAACTGATTTGGTGAAATTTAAGGAAACTAGGGTTTCCGGCCAAACTTTGACCTAATATTCGAGACCTCCCAGGCAGATTCAAGGAAAACTAATAGAAGATTTGGGAAGAGGGTGGTAAGGCGAGTCTATGGTGTGATTTTGGAGAAATTTGGATGAAGTTGAGTTTTGGCCGGAAAATTTAGATTCAAGATTCAACGGATTCCAGGGATTTGCAAAATTTGAACTTCAAAACGATGTAGTACTATCCCCATACTACGTCGTTTCATAGATATTGAGGCCTGGACTGGGTAAGAAAAATGGAGCTGGGCTGGGCGGACTTGATGGGTAATCATTTGGGCTTAGCCATATTGGCCCAAATTTGGGTCTTTTAAGACTAGTCCACTTTTAATTGTTCTCCTTATTTTCCTTTTATTTCTTTTATTTATTTTGTTTTTGTATTTTATTTTTTCTGATTTTATAAAATGCTAAAATAACCATCACAATCAAATTGCATTAAAAATTAGATTTCCTAGTTAATTCCTAATTAAAAGAAAAATATAAACTAATACCAATTTGAATTAAAAATGCAGAACGGACCATTTTTGTTATTTTCTTTACATTTTGTTCTAAAATAAATTAATATTAAAATATGAAATTAAATCCTAAATGCAGAATGCATATTTTTGTATTTTCATATGAATTAAGATGCACAGATAAAATGCAACAATTACCAAAAATGACACAAAAATAGAGAAAAATCATTTTATTTGAAATTTTTAGGAACTATTCATATATAGGGCAAATATTACGTGCTCACAGTAGTTTTCAATCAATCACGCAGTAAAATCAACAATCGGGACGGACCAAGTCACAATCCCCAACGGTGCTCTACCCCACGCTCATACCTGGCATGCAAGTCACCACAATACAGCACTATGATGTGCAAATTCGGGGTTTCAAACCCTTAGGATATCATTCACAAGTATTACTCACCTCGAACCGGTGGAATTCCTCGCTCGCGATGCCTTTGCCCCTCAAATTGGCCTCCACGCGCGTCGAATCCAACTAAAACCAGAGCGAATACATTACAATATGCAAATGGGACATTACCCAATCGAAAACAATCGAATTATAGCAAAAACCTCGAAACTAGCAAAATTCGAGCCCTAGGCCCGCTTCTCGAAAAATTATAATACTTACATTACCGGATTTCTCGTCTCGCCACGAGTTCATACATACCAAGAACTCCCAAATCCGAGCTCAAATGACCTATCGAATTCCAATTTGAAATATTAAAGCTCAAGCCCTATCTTAACCCCCCTTTTCAATGGATTTCCACCAATTTCCATGTAAATTCTACCATAAACTTGAATAATTAGGCCAGGGAACTTACCTCCATTTGATTCTCAGTCAAAAACCTCAAACTTTCTCGCCCAAAGCTCTCCAAGATGCTCAACAATGGGGGAAAATAACCCCCAAGTCGCGGATGAAATGCCATTTTAAAACCCTTCTGCCCAGGCCGATTTTCGCTTCTGCTGTCCCGCTTCCGCTTATGCGGGACCGCTTCTGCGGCAAAATTTCCGCTTATGCGGTCTTCATTAACCTCCCAAAAATCCGCTTTTGCGGTTGGGAGTCCGCACCTGCGGCTCCCGCTTCTGCGCAAAAGGATCGCTTCTGCCGTCAAATTCAAAAATCCTCAGGACCGCTTCTGCGATCAAAACCCGCTCCTGCGATGTCCGCTTTTGCGGATTGCCTTCCACTTCTGCGGAATCTGCCAAGCCCCATCCAGGACCACTTCTGCGACCGCATCTGCGGAACCGCTTATGCGGTCCCAATTCCGCAGATGCGGAAACAACAGAACCAGCAAATCCAAACCTGAAGCCAAACTCAAAATTCTCCATTTAACCATCCGAAATCACCCCGAGGCCCCCGGGACCTCAACCAAAGGCACAAACATGATCTATTCCCTTATTCAAACTTTCTCGAATCATCAAAACGCCATCGTTATTATCAAAATCCTCAATTTTCATCAAATCAAAGCCTAAGTTCTTCAAGAACTTCCGAAATGCATTTCCGATCAAATACCCAACCAAACGATGTTCGAATGAACTGAAAATTTGCAGACATATCCAAAATAACCTAATGGAGCTACATCAACTCTCGGAATTCCATTCCGAACCTCCGATTAAAATCTCACCTCTCAACCGGAATTCGCCAAAATTCAAACTTCGTCAATTCAAGCCTAATTCTACACCGAGCCTCCAAAATCAATTCTGATCGCACTCCTAAGTCACAAATCACCTCCCCAAGCTAACCAAATCACCAGAATTCACACCCGATCCTTCTAACTATATAGTCAACTTCTGGTTGACTTTTCCAAAACAAGCTTCCTTCAAAAAGACTATGTGTCTCATTTCCAATTAAAACCAATTCAATTCTATCCGATCAACTCAAATACTGATATTGAAACATAGAACAACATGATATAGGGGAAACGGGGTGGTAACTCACGTGACAATGGGCCGGGTCATCACACACGTGAAGTTATGACCTTTCGAGCAAGATTCAGGTACTCTATATCTATGATGTGAGAGGGGTCTCAGACTTATGTTGTAATGGTACTTATGAACACGAGGTACAGCTCTTTCGTTTGAGTCATTTGTCACAATTTGGGTATGTTCATATCGTTTCTCATTGGTGCGTGTATTATGCAAGTTGTGGCTTTGGCCTGTGTCGAGGTGTCATATCACCAGGGTGGTGTGTTGGATTCGAGATGATCGTTGGAGTCATTAATGGATACGAACGGATTTGATTTTAGCTTGTTAGAGGGATAATATCGGTGTTTAGCCCGGAAATCTATCGTGGTATTAGTCAAATGGGAGTGGCTTCATGTATGGGTGATCTGAGGAATGGTTACAGTTTATCACGTGTTTTATTTATCGTTGGTAGTACATGAAGGTGATGGAATAAGACTTTAACTAATAAAAGGTTTTCTATCTATATTTGGTTGTTGTGGGTAAGTATGGTGAATAGAAGTTATCGTTTTGAGTGCTTGGATTATGTGGTATATCATGTGATTTCACGGAGGTTACAGGTATGGGTTATTACAGTTGGTTCGGGACTATTCCAAGTATAGGTGTGAGGTTTTGATCGTATTGATGGTTTCAGAAGTGAAAAGGTAGTTCTATGATTTATGGGCTAGACTAGATTGGTAATTTCAGTTAAAATATGTTATTGGACCTATATGAGATAGGGTGACGTGGGATCACCTCGGGTATGTGCTTGGTAGGTCATTCAGCTATTGGTGGGCTTCTAGTACAACTCTGGATATGCTAGAGGACGAGCATTTGTTTAAGTTGGGGAGGATGTGATGACCCGACCCGTCGTCTCATGTGTTACTGCTCTGTTTCCCATAATTTTTTTTGCTTTTTCATGTTTCGTTATCGGTATGTGGTGTGTTGGAGTTGTTTCGGATTGGTTTTGATAAGAAATGAGACACTTAGTCTCTTTAAGGAAGGCTTACATTGGAAAAGTCAACCGGACATTGACTTATGAGTTATAAGGCTCGGATGTGATTTACGGTGATTCGGTTAGCTCCGGGAAGTGATTTGTGACTTAGGAGTTTGATCGGAATTGATTTTCGAGGTCCGGTGTAGAATTAGACTTGAATTGGCGAAGTTAGTATTTTGGAGAATTTCGGTTGATGGGTAAGATTTTGATCCGAGGGAGGAATGGAATTCCAAGAGTTTCTGTAGCTTCGTTGGGTGATTTTGGATATGTGTGCAAATTTTCAGGTCATTCGGACATCGTTTGGTTGGGTTTTTGATCGAATGCGTGTTTCGGATGTTTTTAAAGAAACTTAGGCTTGAATCCGACGAGAATTGATGATTTTAGTGTTGGTTGATGTGTTGTGATGATTGGAACAAGTTTGAATAATGTTTTAGGTCATATTGGTATTTTTGGTTGAGGTCCCGGGGGCCTCGGGGTGATTTCAGATGGTTAATGGGAAGTTTTGAACTTGTGAAAAGGGAAAAAGTGTTGCTGCTTCTGGTATTTCCGCTTTTGGGAAATTTGGACCGCAGAAGCGAGGTCGCTTAAGCGATGGATAGACCGTAGAAGCGGTAAGGAGGCCTGGGTGCCTGGTTCCGCAGAAGCGATAGTGTAGCCGCAGAAGCGAAATTGCTTATGCGATGTGGTGACTGCATAAGCGGTTTGGTTCGATAGGGGAGTTTCCGCAAAAGTGGAAGAAAAGGCGCAGAAGCGGTCCCGCCTAAGCGGAAAAGGGAACGCGGAAGTGAAAGTCGACTGGTGGCAGAAGGGTTTTTATTGGACATTTCATCCGCGAGTTCAACCACTTTTCCTCCATTGTTGAGCGACCTTGAGAGCATTGGGCAAGGATTTTGAGAGTTTTGACTGGGAACCGATTGGAGGTAAGTCCCTTGGCCTAATTATTCAAGTTTATGGTAGAATTAACTTGTAAATTGGTGGAAATTCATCAAAAATGGGGTAAGTTAGGGCTTGAGAAATTATAAGTTAAAAATGGAATTTGGAGGGTCAAATGGACTCCGATTTTGGTAAATTTGATATGTATAGACTCGTAGCGAGATGAGGAATCCGGTAATGTGAATTTTGTAATTTTACGAGAAGTGGTCCCGGGGCTCGGGTTTTGCTAATTTTGAGATATTTGCTATTTTATATTGTTTTCGATTGTGTATTGTCCCACTGGCATATTGTGATGTATTCGTTCTGATGTTGGATAGATTCGATACGCGCGGAGGCCGGTTTGCGGGGCAAAGGCATCGAGAGCTAGAGATTTCACCGGTTCGTGGTGAGTAATGATTGTAAATGATATCCTGAGGGTTTGACATCCCAGATTTGCACCTATAGTGCTATATTGAGGTGACTTGCACGCCGGATAGAGAGCGTGGGGTAGAGCACCGTTGGGAATTGTGACTTGGTCTGTCCCGATTGTTGATTTTACTGCGTATTTCACTATGACTTAGGCCTATTGCCATACTCGGGGCTCATTGCCAACTGTTTGAACTCCTTGTGAGCTATCATCACTGTTTTCCTCACTATTTGAAATATTATTTGCATTCAGTCCATTTGAATTACACTGTTTCATGAAATAAGCTATATTTTTACTCAACCTTGAGTTTTTAACTGATATTGAACCATTGTTTGAGCTGTACATTATTGTTTTACTGATGCCCGAGGGGCTTATGATTATTTTTGGTCTGATTGAGGCCGAGGGCCATATGTGAGGATATGTTGAGTGATGTGAGGAGGCTTTCAGGCCTCGAGTGTATTGTGAGGAGGCTTTCAGGCCTCGAGTGTATTGTGAGGAGGCTTTCAGGCCTTGAGTGTACTGTTAGGAGGCTGTACGGCCTAGAGTGTATTGTGAGAAGGCTTTCAGGCCTCATGTTGATATGTACGGGCTTTCAGGCCTTATGATGATATAGTGCTTGGGCTATAGGAGCCCCTCCGGAATTTGCACCCCCACAGTGAGCGCGGGTACCCATCTAGAGCGGATAAATTTTTGACAGTGGTAACAATGGCACTGTTATACGCATTTTGGTCAGGTAACAATGACTGAACAGTCAGGTAACAATTACTGACCAGTGGTAACAATGGCACTGTAATACGCATTTTGGTCAGGTAACAACGGCTGACCGGTCAGGTAACAATGACTGACCAGGAACATAAATCATGCCCGAGGGGCCGGTACTATTTTGAGATATTGCCCGAGGGGCGAACTTTGATGTGCTTATCATGCATATTTACTTGTCTTTTTACCGGTTATATTGTGGTACTTGTGCCCGCAAGGCAGATTTTTTCGTGCTTATCAGCACTAACTATTTTGAAACCATTTTCGTAATTATTGAAGGGATCATTTTCAAAAGAGATTTGAACTGAGCCAAGGTATTTCTAAAGAATTCACAGATTTCACTGTTTTCCTCAGAAAATATTACCCGGCTTCTGTATAGCATGTAGGTTGTTTTACGTTATATCTTGCTGCTCAGTTATTATTTACCTTTATTACTCACTGAGTTGGAGTACTCACTTTACTCTCTGTACCTCGTGTGCAGTTGCAGGTATTTATTCACCCGATAGCGGGTATTGACCGCGTGGAGGCGGAGTTGTAGAGATTTTTGCGAGGTGACTGCTAGCGTTCGCAGCACCACAATCCTTTTATGTTATTCATTATTCTTGTTCAGTGTATTTCTAGACTGTAAAGTGGGGATTTCATTCTTATTGATGCTCGTGACTTGTGACACTCCGGTCGGGCTATGTCGGGATGGTTCCCTGTTTTAGCACTTTTCTTCCGCACTTATGATGATTTTATTAATATTTTAGACTTATTCATGCTAAGTAATTATTAAAGAGGTATTGATGTTCTGTTGGCTAGCCTTGTCTTTACGAGAGGCGCTATCACGACCGGGTTGGAAATTGGGTCGTGACACAACTACCGCTTTACCTCTTGATTCCATCACCAATTCGCTTGTATCTAGTCACAAGTTACTTAACTATATCAATAAATGCTAAATGAATCAATTATAATGCATGAAAATATGTTTTCTAAAGTTTTTCCCAAAAAGTCAAAAATCGACCCCTGGGATCACATGGTTAAAACCCGAGGTTCGAACTAAAACCCGATTACCCATTCACCCACGAACCCAAATATATAATTAATTTTGAAATCAGACCTCAAATCGAGGTCTAAATCCCCAAAATTCGAAAAACCTAGTTCTAGCCAAAACACCCAATTTCCCCATGAAAACCTTTGATTTGAGTTGAAATTATGAGAAACGATTAATGAAATCGAGTTACAAATGAGTTACCATATATTTGGAAGAGTACCTGTCTTTGAAAATCGCCTAAAAGTGTTTAGGTTTTGAAAAGGGTCTGAAAAATAAAAGATTTTCGGCTAAGTTATGAATTTGCAAGTTGCAGATGTCACAATTGCGACCAGGGTTCGCAATTCCGAACCCTTCAGAGCCTGCTAATCTCGCATTTGTGATCACTGTTCGCAATTGCGAATTCGCATTTGCCATGGGATAGTCGCATTTGCGACAATAGGGATTCCTGGGCATTTTCGCATTTGTGATGAAATGATCGCATTTGCGATCAGGCCTGCCTAGGCCTTCTCTCGCATTTGCGATGGTTTATTCGCAAATGCGAAGCGTGCAGACCTGCAACATACCAAATATTCCTAAGTGCAAATTTCACTCTGTGGCCTATCCAAAACTCACCCGAGCCTTCGGGACTCCAAACCAAACATGCACACCAACCTAAAAATATCATACGGACTTGCTCGTGCAATCAAATCATTAAAATAACATCAACAACTATGAATTGAACCCCAAATTCATGAAATCATCCAAGAACACCCACAATTCAAATTTTCTCAACTTTAAGTCCGTTTTATATTAAATCTATTCTGATCTTTACCAAATTTTACAGATTCAACCAAATTATTAATTCAGACTTGTATTGGGCTTTGGAACTAAAATATGGGCTCGATACCATCAAATTCAAACATAATTCATTTCAAAAAATTTATATATATTCCAGAAAATAGTTTCCTTTAAAAAAATATTTCTCGGGCTTAGGACCTCGGAATTCGATTCCATACATATGCCCAAGTCCCATATTTTTCTACGGATCCTCCTGGACCGTCGAATCACGGGTCCGGGTCCGTTTACCTAATGTGTTGACTGAAGTCAACTCAAGTTTATTTTAAAAGCAAAATTTACCATTTTTTACAAATTTCACATAATGGCTTTCCAGGTACACGCCCGTACTGCGTATGCAAATCGAGGTGAGACAAATAGGAGGTTTTTAGGCCTCGAAATATAGAATTTATTTATAAAATAAGCAATGACCGTTTGGGTCATTACAAGGACAAAACAAAACATTCAGAAAAACAGTAAGTTAAAATACAGAACATATTCACAGAAAACTAATATAAAGTATTCATCTAATATTTAAAAAATTTAAAATTCTTATATTAGATAAAATATATAATAGAGTTGCAAATTCTTAAAATTATTTATTTAAACGTTAAACTCCTAAAATTGTGAAACTAAAAGAAAACTCATGTGCAAATTTTTGCAATTTTTTATTTCCTTTCAAAAGTGAAATTATCTATAACCAAATAAAAATAAAATATTATTCTTATGATTTAGGAGTATTTAATTTATTCCACCAATACATGACTATTAAGATCGCGAGGAAAAAAATTAGATATCTACGATTACTAAATGTAAATATGTCTTTGTAAATCAAAATTCACACTTATGCTGAGAGTTTATAAAATGAAAAAGTATTTGCAGGACATGTCAAACCCGATATTTGTTGAAAAGATGTAACTCACACTATAATTAATAAGTATAAATATTTCATCATATATAAGTATAAGATGAATGTAATAAAATTGTGAGAACTAATAGCCGCCACAAATTGTACAAATTGTGGCAGTTTTGCAAACCTTCGCAATAAAACTGCCACAAAATAAATTATTTGTGTGGGTTGAGAAAAATGCCAGAAAATAAATTAATAGTGGAAGTTTTTATAACCATCACAAATAAACCGTCACAATTTAACAAATTTTTTGTAGCGACTGTTGTCAACGAAGGAAGTTTGACATCGATTTCTGAAATAGAATCGAAAAGAAACTATTCTGAATTATGATTAGGTCCAACTATAAGAACCAACTAACCGTTAGAAGTAGAAAAACAGTATGCAGCTCCTTAAGCTACTTTAGTTTATTTGCTCAAAATATGATTATGTAGCCTAAAAGAGTAAAAACGGCCATTGTACAAGCTATAGAAGTTGAATCCTATATATGATCATTGTATTCACAATCTTTGAGTTGCAAAAGCTAAGGGGCTTCAAATGCCGATTTTTCGTGTGCAAATATTCACGCCATTTTTATGAATTTGGCTCACGGACTCCGAATCGCTTAAAATTATGTGGTCTCATCAGAAAGGACCTAATAAATAATAGTCATCGTTTCGCTATGACTGTTCCTCTTTTTTAATATTTTAGGGCTATAAAACAGGAATTCCAAACAAGTTTTAATTTTTCTTGTGCTAATATCCACACCATCTGTGGGGTCCCTGTTGAAATAATTAAAATAAGAAAGAAACAAGTTGCAATGACAACTTGTTCAATAATGGTAGAAACAAAAAGTTTTAAGTTGCATTGCAAGTTGCAACAAGTTAGTGAAACCAAAACAAACTTTGGGCGGTGGCAATTTTCTTTGCAAATTACAATGAAATTGAGCCTTCTGATTGGTCCAAACTTTGCAAATTCCTCCTATAAATAGAGGCTCAATTCTTCTTGTTTAGACACACCAAAATTAGAGAGAGTGCAATAGAGCGAGTGAGTAATCCACAAATTATAGTTTATGAGATAAATAGTGAGTGTGAGTAATATTATAGTGAGATATTTAAAATAAAGAGTATTATTTCTTTCGAAGTTGTAGTAGTCTCTTGATACTACTAAGTTGTAATATTATAGTGGAAATATTGCTCCACTCGAATATTGTATTTTATCCCGTTAAAATATTCGGTGTCTTTGTTACTCTCTTATGTTATTGTTATTTACCGTGGATATTATTCCAGGGCGAAATATTAATTTTTCTAACAACGTTGTATCAGAGCCATGGCGAATAATAGTCCACTGTCTTTCCAGTATCCCCGTCTCACAAAAGATAATGATGAGAAATGGTGTCTACGTATGAAACCCATTCTTGGCTCCCAGGATGTGTGGGAAATCGTAGATAGAGGATATGCAAAACCCGATAATGAGGAAGCTCTGCCTCAAAATAAAAAAGTTGTCTTGGCGAAGACAAGGAGGAAGGATCAACAAGCCCTCACGCTCATCCACCAATGTTTGGATGATGCTATGTCTGAGAAGGTGGCAAATGCCACCACCTCAAAGGAAGATTGGGAGATTTTACGAAATTCTCTTCAAGGAGTTGACAAGGTGAGGAAGGTAAAACTTCAAACTCTAAGGGATGATTTTAAAGTTTTAAAAACAAGAGAATCCGACTGCATTTCGGATTATTGTTCAAAAGTGAAGACTGTTGTAAGGGGAGGACATAGAAGATCCCCGTGTGATAGAAAAGATTCTTCACACTTTAATACCTAAATTCAATTTTGTGGTATTTTTTATTGAAGAGTCTAAAGATTTAGACTCAATGATGGTGGAGAAATTGGAGGGTTCTTTACAGGACCATGAAGAAAAATCAAGAGGAGACAAGAAGTGCCACTGGAACAACTTCTTAAAACTCAGGCATCCTTTAAGGAATATGGAGGTGAAAAAAGCTATCGAGGGAATGGACGAGGACGAGGCCGTGGCGGTCATGGAAGAGGAAGAACTAATAGTATAAACTTCAACAATGAAGTTAAAATTCACCAAACATTCAGAGGTCATGGTCGTAGATAAAGAGGAGGAAGATGACGTGGCTACTACCAAGAAAATAATGGACAAAGGTATGACAAATCAAAAATTGAGTGTTATAAATGTCATAAATTTGGCCATTACACTTGGGAATGTCGTAGCAGTGTTGAAGAAAAAGGTAACCTTGTTGATGACAAGAAAAAAGAAGATGAGTCAACATTATTGGTGGCACTCAAGGAAGAAGACATGGATGATTGTAGCTCGTAGTATTTATACAATGAAGAAAGCAATCATATGTGTGGATTCAAAGAAAAGTTTGTGGAGATCAATGAAACAGTGAGAGGTAATGTGTCCTTTGGAGATACCTCAAAAATTCAAATCGAAGGGATAAGTACGATTCTGATCTCCTGGAAAGATGGTAGTCACAAGCTAATTCAAGATGCTTATTATGTGCCAAAATTAAAAAGTAATATTTTGAATTTGGGCCAACTTCTTGAAAAGGAAGATGACATTCACATGAAAAGTATGCATCTTTGTCTTAGAGATTCAAGTGGAATTCTAATTGCTAAAGTGCATATGACAAAGAATAGATTATTTTCTCTTAATCTTAAAACAATTGATGCAAAGTGTTTGAAGGCTAATGTGCAAGATGAATCATGGTGTTGGCACATGTGATTTGTGTAGTTGAATATTGAAACGCTCAAAACAATGGAAGAAAAGAATATGGTGCATGGGATTCCATCAATCAGCCATTCCAATCAATTGTGTGAAGCTTGTCTTCTTGGAAAACATGCAATGAGGAGTTTTCCAAAGAAGGCCATGTCAAGATCAACCAAACTGCTTCAGCTTGTCCACACTGATGTGTGTGAACCAATCAATCCACCTCCCTTTGGTAAAAGTAAATACTTTCTGCTCTTCATTGATGACTTTAGTAGAAAGACTTGGATTTATTTCTTGAACTAAAAATCTGAAGCTTTTGCTGCTTTTAAAAATTTCAAAGTACTTGTGGAGAAATAAAGTGGCTATGAAATTAAAGCTTTAAGGTCCGATAGAGGAGGCGAATTCACTTCAAAAGAATTTAATGACTTCTGTCAATCTCATGGAATTCGTCGCCCTCTAATAGTACCTTATTCACCCCAACAAAATGGAGTTGTAGAGAGAAAGAATCGAACAATTCTTAATATGGCTAGATGTATGTTGAAAGCTAAAAGTATGCCCAAGGAATTTTGGGCTGAAGCTATTTCTTGTGCAGTTTATTTGAATAACATGTCTCCAACAAGGAATATTAGAGAGAAAACCCCTCAAGAAGCATGGAGTGGAATAAAGCGAAGTGTCAAGCACTTGAGAATCTTTGGGAGCATAGACTATGCTCATGTGCCACATCAAGGGACAACAAAGCTTGACGATCGAAGTGTCAAGCATGCATTTGTTGGCTATGATACTAGTTCAAAATGCTACAAATTATAGAACCCAAGTAGTGGAAAGGTGATGGTAAGTCGCGATGTTGAATTTGATGAAGAATTGGCATGAGATTGGGAAGCTCAAGAAGAAACTTCATATGATTTTCTTCTATACGTTGGTGATGAAGAAAAACCAGAGACCGTGGAACCTGTGCAGGATACAACTCCACCTACTTCTCCAGCCAATGTTGCATCTCCCTCTTCTCAAGAAAGTTCAAATGAACAGCCACGAAGGACAAGGAGTATTCAAGAGCTCTATATGGACATAAAAGAAGTTATTAATTGTGATTTTTATGTTGTCTCTTTGCTAACAGTGAACCAATGAACTTTGATGAAGTTGTTACAAACAAAAGGTAATGACAAGCCATGGAGGAGGAGATTGAGTCAATAGAGAAGAAAAACACTTGAGAGTTAACAACTCTTCCCAAGTGTCATCGAGAAATTGGAGTGAAATGGGTATACAAGATTAAGAAGAATGTTGATGAAGGTGTGGAGAGATACAAGGCACTACTTGTGGATAAAGGCTAAAGCAAAGGAAAGACATTGACTATGAAGAAGTCTATGCACATGTTGCCTACATGGAGACGATTCATTTGCTTATCTCTTTGGCGGCACAAATAAAGTGGAAGATCCATCAACTATATGTCAAATCAGCCTTCTTGAATGGCTATCTTGAAGAAGAAGTCTTTGTTGAACAACCATTGGATTTTGTGGTAAAAACCCATAAATATAATGTGTTGCGGATGAAGAAAGCTTTATATGGATTAAAGCAAGCCCACGAGCATGGAATAGTTGTATCGACAAATATTTTCATGACAATGGATTTACTCGTTGTCTCCATTATGCTCTTTACCTCAATAGTTCATACTAATGGAGATATCTTACTTATTTGTCTTTATGTTGATGATCTTATTTTCACAGGTAATAACTCAAGTTTGCTTGAAGCTTTTAGGAAAGATATGTCCCGTGAGTTTGAGATGCCAGACGTAGGGCTCATGTATACTACCTGGGCCTAGAAGTGAACAGATGGAGGATGAATTTTTATCTCTCAAGAAAGCTATACATAAGAGATATTGAAGAAGTTCAACATGCTCGATTGAAATCCCGTGAGCACACCGATATAGACAACAACAACAACAACTCAGTATAATCCCACAAGTGGCGTCTGGGGAGGGTAATATGTACGCAGACCTTACCCCTACCCTGTGGGGCAGAGAGGTTGTTTCCAGGAGAGTGGGACAAAATTGTTCAAGTTTTATGAAGGAGAAAAAGTGGATCCCACATTTTTCCAAAGTATTGTTGGAAGTTTGAGGTACTTGAGTTGTACCAGGCCAGATATACTCTTTGCAGTTGGAGTAGTAAGTCGTTTCATGGAAGATTCTACCTCCACTCATTTGAAAGTCGCTAGAAGAATTCTTCACTACCTAAAAGGCACGACTGACTTTGGGCTATTTTATTCCTCTTCTAGTAATTTCAACCTTATGGAATATTGTGATAGTGATTATACGGGAGATATTGATGATAGAAAAAGCACATTTGGTTTGTGTTTTTCTTGGGTAATTCTGTTATTTCTTGGAGTTCAAAGAAACAATCAATTGTTACTCTCTCGACTTATGAAGCTGAATATATAGCAACAACATCATGTACATGTCATGCTATTTGGTTGAGAAGATTGTTGAAGGAGCTCAATTTACCACAAATTGAAGCTATAGAGATTTGTGTTGACAACAAATCCGCACAGGCACTCGTGAAGAATCCAGTGTATCATGATCAAAGCAAGCATATTGATACTAGGTATCACTTCATCAGAGAATGCATTTCCAAGAAGGAAGTCAAGCTCAAGTATGTGAAATCTCAAGATCAAGTTGCTGATATTTTTACGAAGCCTCTCAAATTTGAAGATTTTCAGTGGTTGAGATAAAGTCTTGGAATGAAAAAGAAAAATCAAAACTAAAGGGAAAATTTATGGGGTCCCTATTGAAATAATTAAAATAAGAAAGAAACAAGTTGCAATGACAACTTGTTCAATAATGGCAGAAACAAAAAGTCTTAAGTTGCATTGCAAGTTGCAACAAGTTAGTGAAACCAAAACAAACTTTGGGCGGTGGCAATTTGCTTTGCAAATTGCAATGAAATTGAGCCTTCTAATTGGTCCAAACTTTGTGTCACGACCCCAAATCCCGGTCGTGATGGCGCCCAACACACTGCTAGGCAAGCCCGACCAATTTACCAATCTTAACCCTTTTATACAATTTATGGTTCACTTAACACAATTAATTACTAAGTCATCATACTGAAAGTCTGAGATATAGTCAAACATGCGGAAAACCCAAATGGAAATACTACTACACAGCCCGAATGATCAGGTGTCACAAGTCTGAGCTTCTAATACACGAGTGTCAACCTACTACATATTTTTCTAAAGAAAATGCAGAATAAAACAAATAGGATAGATGGGAAGGTCAGGACTGCTAACGCCATGCAGCTACCTTAATGCTCCCGGATACGATGCTCGACAGAGATAGTCTCACTCAGCCTCAGTAGGTACGCCTGTATCTGCACACGAGGTGCAGGGAGTAAAGTGAGTACTTCCAACCCAGAGAGTAATAAACATAAATAAAGGCTGAGAGTAAGAAATCCTAAATATGCCCAAGATAAGCTATAATCACACAGTTCGCCAGGTAACATCAATTAAAATAACTAACAAAATTAATAATGCTGCAAGGGAGAAATAAACAATGACAATCAAAATATGCAATGCAGCACATAAACCGGTACTCTCTAGTACCCACTGCAGCATGCAGCCCGAGCCATCCATTTATTTATCATCGACGGCACTTACTGGGGGTGTGTACAGACTTCAGAGGGGCTCCTACATCCCAAGCACAATATCAAGCCATCTCGTGGCATCAAATCTAGGCCCTCGGCCTCATATCAATATCAATATAATACCGCTGCGGCGTGCAGCCCGATCCCATAATCAGTCCAAAATCACATAAGCCTCTCGGCACAATAGCAAATAAATTATTTAGCCAAACTTCATTAGAAATATTATTTAAGTCCCAAGTTTTGAGAAAAGTGGCTGAGTTTGCAAAATAGTATTAAATACTGGTGTCACACCTCCTTTTTACTACACCCGCAAGGGCGCAAAGGAGTTTTTCCAATTAAAGGACAATCGGAATGGGATATATTATTAAGATTCAGAGTCGCCACTTGGGAGATTAATGGTGTCCCAAATCACCGGTTGAATCCCGAACCGAGAAAATTATGACTCTGTTAACAGTCCGCGACCCAAAAATCCGAGTAAGGAATTCTGTTAACCTGGGAGAAGGTGTTAGGCATTCCCGGACTCCGTGGTTCTATCAAGGTCGCTCAACTATTGTATTTGATTTTATCTGATTTCAAAACATGTTCTAACTTATGTGCCTTTTATTAGTAATTCGCTTTTATATTTTTTTTTATTTTTATAAGAATTGCGACGTTGCGAAAACGTGTCTCAAACCACGTCGCACTAGTGCACCCGTGGTTGTCAACACATTTCAACTCCATTGAGATTTGGATTTGGGTCACATAAATGTACACCCACATTTAAGAAGGTAAAATTATTAAAACCGCGCCTAAAGTGACTAACGCGTTATTATTTGGGGACGACCGTGAAATTTGCTAAACAGTCCATCCCGAAGTCTAAGTATTTTGTATAAATAATTATCGAGGGCCCCGCAATTTGTTTATTTTGTTTAGCGAGGCTCATCTCGTTTTTATTTAAAGGGGCAATCTTAAAGCGACTATAATTTCTGCTATTATTTGTCTCTAATAGTGAAGTCCTAATTATTTACTATTGTCTAGAAACGACCATATGTATGGTCCATGAGTTCACGCCAAATCGAATCTTAAACCATTATGGGCCTGGAACACAACCCACATGGCAGGGCCGTAACAGGCAGGGTCTGCAAGTACTTTGGCCCAGGTTCTGGGCCACCCATTCAGGCCAACACCAAAATGGCCTATGGACAGGCCCAATGGCAAAAACTGAGGGCCTATACCTTAAAGGTTAATTGTTCCAAACTAAAGTGATCCAAACACTGTTAACAGTTATAGCAAAAAGGAGAACAATATACAAATACTCTAACTAATGGCAGGTTAATCATGTGAATTTTCAATTTCCATGCTCCATTTATTCATCTACTCGTCGTCTGATGATTTCCAGATAGAACTTAAGCGAAATTCAAATGCAATACTAACATTAGGTGTGCTAATTACTTGGATTTGATTCAAGTTCATATTACTAGACCAATACTCAAGTGATTCCTGATTTTGACACGATCCACTGCAATCAATGTTGAAACTTAATATGCATAAGCCCTATGCAGTAATTTTCTACTCTTTCAATAACATGTGAATGTACCTAATGAGCACATGATTTAGAATGTACCTAATGACTACGCAATAATGAATTACACTATGTCGAGGTAAATGAATGAATAATAGTTCATCAGTCCAAATTAAATACAAACACAGTTCAGATTCAATACAACTCCAATAGACTAAAACTAACAAACACACGTCCATAGACTGTTTACAACCACAGCATATAAGTGAGCATAGATCGAGAATTTGACTTCATTTCACTTCAAATTTTGAGTTACACCAGAATGAGTTCAATAGTGTACCTGGACAGAAATTCAGAAGAAGTAGAACGAGTCAGTGGCAATAACAACAGAGATCCAACAGCAATGCCCAACAATACAGGAATGATTTCAAAGGATTTTGGCAGAAAACAACACAACAACAGCAATAGTTTTCAATATTAATCAAGCAGGAACCAAGCAGCAGCCCATAGTGAACTTGAAATCCAAATGAAAACAGTAATCCACCAAAGATGACACTAAATCAACTCAAAACTAAACCAGCACACCCTTGAACTTTCAGTAGTCCACAATATACTCGTTATGCCCCAACTTCACTCGAAATTGATCTAAAATTCCTTTGAAGTTCAGAAACTTGAATATTAAACTTAAAATGAATGAAACAGTAGTCACTTTTGTTTTTTGATTTTTTCTATTGTCTATTTTTTTGTGGTTTTCTGTATAGAACTACAGCTAAAAGGAAATTTTGAATTCAAAATCTAGATCAGATCAAGAGAGGGTTTTTTGTGCGGGAATTTGGGGCTCCCAAAAACTCCGTATTCAAGGCAAGGGCATGCCGTTTTATAGGCAGAGATAGGGCAGCCTTCAGATTGTGATTTACACCACAGGCCCCTCTCTTTTTATTCAAGTAATCCCTTATTTTCTAACTTGTTACCCAAGCTACACCCCTATGATCTTAAAAGTGCCAATTACCACCCCTTCTAGGAGCTTCTAGTGATTTCTAAAGTCAATTGATAGCAGATTCCCTAAGTAAACTACCCTTATTTCCCCTGTGTTAACTCTGAACTTATTACCCTATCCCCAGCCCCTCAATAGTTATTCAAAGATCCTAATGCAGTCCACCCCAAGAACTAACAAAGCTGGAAACCATTATGACCTTACTAATGAGAACAATTAATTAACTAATACAACTAACACTTATCAAAACAAAATTAAGAAACAATTAAACCAAATGAGAATCAATTGAATCATGAAGCAAAAACAAAGCCCAACAGAATCAACATGAAACAGAAGTTTAGACTAATCAAAAAATGACCATGAAAAACGTTCACTACTTTTAATCAACCTCGAAATCTAATTAAACCAAAATCCTAAAAAAAAACATAATTGACACAGATTTATCACAAACAACTCACAAACTCGGACGAAAACACCAAAGAGAAGGCCAAAGACTCAACTACTAAAAATGGAAAAAGAAAAAAAATTATAAAGGAACAGAGGGAAAGAAAACATAAAAAAAAAAAAAAGAAACTCACAATATGCCCTGGAAGTTAAGAGGGGTCAACTCAAACCCTAACTTCAAAGGGTCGAACCCTAGACTGTCGAATCAATGGACTCCGGTGATGTTTGACCATCTATGACCTTGAAATCCCCATAAGGAAGATAAACGGGTCACGAGACATCAGTTTGGGGTAATTTGGGCAATTAGGGTTCTTGGCCAGAAAGTTAAAAATTAACGTTCGAACGGTTCCGGCCACATTCGAGGGATACGGCTTTGGGGATTTGATAGAGGAGGTCGAGGATCTTGTGGTGTTAATTTGAATCGATTTGGGTGAAGTGATGTCATGGTCGAAAAATATTTGAACGGATATTCGACGGGTTTGGCTAGTGTTTGAGAGAAGCCATTTGCATATTTGGAAAGAGGGTGAGCAGGGGAGTTTGGGGTGTTAATCCGGGGGCATTTGGAGGTGGTGGCGTTCACCGGCGGCGGCTAGGGTTTCACTGTTTCAGGGACTTTTGGTGGGATTTGAAAGAAACCATGGCCGGATATGGAAAAGGGAGGTGAAGGAGAGGCGACGGTGAAATTTTGGCGGTCATTGGACGCCGGCCACCGCCGTGAGGCGAATTCCGACGGCGGCGTGAGGCGGAACCGGCGGAGACAGATGAGTACGAGGAAGGAGAGGATGTTTTTTAGGGTTTGTATTATTTTGGACAATTTTATCAAAATGGGGGAATCAATGGGGGCCGTTGGATGGGGAAAAATTGACGGCCTAGATCAAACGACGCCAAATGGCGTCGTTTCATTTAATGAAGGAGGGACAGGCTGGATTTGGGCGTGGGTTGGGCTGGCCTGGGGTACGTTTGGGCTGGGCAATATTATTTAACAAATGGCCCAAATCAAGTTTCGTAAAAATAGCCCTATTTCTTTTTGCTCTTTTTTCATTTTGTAATTGCTTTTATTTATTTTTGTTTTCCTTTTGTATTTTTATTTTTCTGATTTTATTAAAATGCTAAACTAAAAAAACCAAAACCAACTTGACTCTAAAAATTATATTTCCTAATTTTTAATTATAATAATTCCTAATTTAAATGCAACTAAGATAAATTGAAACTATAATTGCAAAAATGACCATTTTTGTTATTTCAACTACTAATTAATCCTAGAATTTAAAATTAAACCTTGAATGAAAATGCCAAGTATTTTTGTACTTTTCATATGAATTAAATGCACAAATAAAATGCAAACAATTAACAGAAAGTAACACAAAATTCACAAAATTGCAAAATAATGAAAGAAATCATTTTGTTTGAATTTTTGGGAGTAATTCACTTAGGGCAAAAATCAAGTGCTCACAGCTGCCCCTCTTTGCTCGGGAACACGCAGAGTTCTCGTGCAAAGATAAGTGAGCAAACACGAGCGATTTTTGCCCGTTTGAATATTCCGTGTGAAGCATTTTTGAAAGAGTTGACCGCACCCTGCTTCGGAGGTTGCCTACATATTCTTGGCTAAAAAGGAATCAGGTCAGTGTAGTTCGGGAAGGTTTGGTAGCTGGGACTACCAGGAGCTGTGATTTCACTGTTGTTGCTGGTGCTACTGCTCGCTGACCTCCTTATAACACCGTGTCAGAATAAAAAGAAGTTAGCTTAAGCTATGATCTATGGATTACAAAAAGGTCCTATCTATGTCTTCAAACTTGCTCTTGTGCGGCCTTGAACTGTGTTTTTCAGTGAACTTCTTGTGTTGTTGCCTTGCATTATGATTGGCGATGTTTTGTCATTCCTCCGAGTGATGTTTGAGTGCTGAAATTTGAAATATGTGCCTCTATTCTCCTAGCGGGCTCCTAATTGCGGACGCTTGAAAAGTATTCCCTTGTTCTCCAGGTGGGCTCTTGACTGCAACGCTTGAAAAGTATTCCCTTATTCTCCAGGTGGGCTCCCAACTGCAACAAAATAGACAAATAAAGAAACTTTTTGCCCCAATTTGGTAACTGGGCACATCATGTTATCAAATATTAAAATTAGTAGTTAAAATTTGAATTGTACTTCCCTTGTTCTCCAGGTGGGCGCCTGACTGCTGAACTTGAAACGTATTCCCTTGTTCTCCAGGTGGGCTCCTAATTGCTGAAAGGTATTCCCTTGTTCTCCAGGTGAGTACCTGATTGCTGGAACTTTTGAAATGTATTCCCTTGTTCTCCAGGTGGGCGCCTGCTTGCAACAAAACAGACAAAACAACGAAAAAATTTTGCCCCAGTTTGATGACTAGGCGCGTTATGTTACCAAATATTACAGCTTGAAGGATAAAAGTTGCATCATACTTCCCTTGGTCTCCAGGTGGGTGCCTGACTGATGGAACTTTTGAAATGTATTCCCTTGTTTTCCAGGTGAGTGCCTGACTGCTGGAACTTTTGAAATGTATTCTCTTGTTCTCCAGGTGGGCGCCTGTCTGCAAAAAATAACAAACAAAGAAAATTTTCTGCCCTAGTTTGGTAGCTGGGTACAGCATGCTATCAAATATAATAAATTGAAAGCTAAAATTTGAATTGCACTTCCCTTGTTCTCCAGGTGGGCGCCTGACTGCTGAGACTTGAAATGTATTCCCTTGTTCTCCAGGTGGGCTCCTGATTACTGAACTTGAAAAGTATTCCCTTGTTCTCCAGGTGGGCGCCTGCTTGCAACAAAACAAACAAAGCAAATTTTCTGCCCCTATCTCAATCAAAGAAAGATTCATTAATATAAAATGGTGGTTAGCTGCTGGCATTCTTGTTGGATATGTTCCTGCTTCCGGCTCCGCATCCAACTTGTTTCCCTGGACTCGTTTTGAAACGACTCGACTTCTTGACTGACTTTCAACCCCCGACTTTGATGACCTAAATGTTTTATCCTATATTTCTGTTTTGTGTTTCGGACCCCTCTTTTTGAAACTTTGCTTCTCTCTCACAATTATGTTATCAACCCGCCGATGGGACTTTCATTTGTCCTTCATACTTTACTTTCTTTTGATATGTTCTAATCCTGTTGTGCCGTACAACTGGGAAGGTGGTAGTTAGCCTTGACATCCTTCTTTTGTTTTTGAACAGAACTGACACTGAAACATCTTACAGACAGACCTTAAGAGGATGAAATGCAATGACCTCAAAGATTAAGGATAGAAAGAATCTGAAAACGGATGATTTGTAATGAAGAGAAGAGGATAGGACTTATCTGAGTGGAACGGCTGGTACCATTGATCGTGCCATGAATTTTGGATTAACCAGCCTAGTCTATCCAACCAATCAGCTTCCCATGGCCACATTTTCTATTCCAAACTTTCATAACCTGACTTTTACCAAAACCCAAACCTCGCTCATCTTGCCATGTTTCGAGCACCTTTAAACCAAAGACTTGTTTCATTTGCCCGTCTGAAAACTCACATTCGCCTTACGATGCCCGTGAGGGTTTTTACCAATAAGACTCTCTCATTTTTTATTTCTCTCAGCTTATGTCACCTTATGGTGCCCGTGAGGGTTTTCAACAATAAGAGTCTCTCATTTTTGATTTCTCTCAGCTCCCGTCGCCTTACGGTGCTCGTGAGGGTTTTCACCAATAAGACTCTCTCATTTTTTATTTCTCCTCTGGTACCAGAGTGCTACCCCCAACATGACTCGCTTCACCTGCTCACACTGTCATTTCTTGAAGACTGATCGGAAGTTCTTTCTTTGGACCGTAATGTGGATTTTGGATAGGGTTTAGAAAGAAAGGTATAACGGCTCAAATTAATTCAATCATGAGTTTAACATTACAACTTTTAGAATCAGATTTCTTACAACAATCACAACTTCTGCCCTAGTTTCTTTCTTGGGGACTTTTTGGACTTTTATTTTGGTGTGACTGAACCTCAGAGAGAGACTGCCTACGTACCCTTACGGGATCAAGTCAGACGTAGTTCAGGCGACTACATTTGTTGCAATCTTTCCTTTATTCCACTTTCTTTTCATTCTTTTCTCTTCCTTCTCCTTTCTTTCTTTGCTTTTTCTTTTCTTTTTTTTTTCTTTATCTTCTTTTCCTTTTATTTTTCTTTTCTTTTCTATTCTTTTCATTTCTCTTTCTTTTCTTTTCACTATTTTTTGCTTGTTTTTCCACTTACTTTCCCCGCTCGGGCTTACGGGTTTTATCATTGATTTCGAAAGAGGGGTATGAAAGAAAACAAACCGAGGCTCAAAGGGGTAACAAAGGATAAAGTGTTTGGATAGCAGAATAAAATTCCTTCGTCATTCCAATCCCCAAAACATGCCAAGTACCAACTACACAGTTAAACAAGCTGAGGAAAACACCTTTTGATTAATTCACATATTTGCCTTCTGTATTTGTCAGTTACCTAGAACCATTGGACAATAGTCTCGGTACCACGAACGGTCCCTGTAGACTTGGGGCAAGCTTGCCTTTGGCTTCAAACCGATGCAGCATGATGCATTTCAACGGTGTTTCTTTATGTTCTATCTGCCCCCAATTTCACTTGATTCGGGCTCGAAGTGATCTCAAAATGCCTTTACTTATTTCCCTCGAATGTTCTTACATCTTCAACATTGTTCCATTGCTGACTTTTAAAAATCAGGCTAAGAATTATGCATGCATGTCATGTCACTAGAACCAGCATGAAAAGAATTGTAAAAGAAAGAATTGTAAAAGGAGAAGGGAACTAAATAAAATGACTAGAAATGGCAGGAAACAGAGAATTGCATTATACTGACGGTGAAAGGGTTTAAACAACAAAACAAGCAAACTAGACTAGTTATAACCTTTGAAAAAACCTAGATGGCACTAAACAAGCTATTATGACTAGACAAATAAGGCAAAGTCAAAGGATAGAAGGTTTGGGTAACAAGACCATATCGGATTACAACCTTGAGAATAACCCAGATAACATAAATGACAACAAAATAAACCACCAAAACTCCACTCATGTTAGCCAGGAGATGGAGCGTCTTTCCAATCATATAAATCGACACCTTAGCCACTGGATTGTCCATCAAAATTACCGAGACCTCCGAGAGGATTCTCATACTCTCCGTCACCATGGATCTTCCCCCACAAAATGTGCGTCGTCATGTGCATGTAAAGGATTCTGTGCAATGTTCTGGGTGCCACTGTCTTGGACCGCAATTACCCCTTCCTGAATCATTCTTTCTATCTCCCTTTTTCAAATCCCGACAACTTTCGACATCGTTCCCCTGGGCACTGGAATGGTATTCACACCTTTTAGAAGGGTCAAAGCTTCTTGCACGATTGTCCACATGATTCGGAGGAACCGATGCAATCAGGTTATAATGCTTTAGTTTCTCAAACAAGTCTGCATATGACTCTCCGATGGGGGTGAAAGTTTCCTGCTTATGTGCCCTCTCTTTCTTGAAATATTGGTTAGCTCGCAAACCTGCTCCAGGGGAATTCTTGTAGGCTCTTGGAGGTGGGTAGGTGTTTTGAGTTGGGTAAGTATTTTGTGGAGTGGGTGCACGCTATGGCGCGTGGGTAGGATGTTGGGGATATGTGTGGGCATGGTGGACAGAGTAGTGGGGACCAAGTGGTGGGTAATAGTGCGGTGGAGTGTGGGAGTAGGTTTGGGGACGGGGTCGAGGTTGATGGTAATATGGTGATGGGCCCCTGGATAAAGTTCTCGAGTCAACTACCGCCATATCTTCTTTCTTTTTCTTTACCAGTACCCCTCCGCTCTGGATGGGCTGAGTAGTTGCCTTGATTGCCGAATAACTCATGATTTTGTCGGATTTGAGCCCCTCTTCAACCATACTTCCCATTTTCACTACATCGTTAAAAGATTTTCCCACTGCTGACACCAGATGACCATAGTAGGTAGGCTCCAAAGCCTGTAGGAAATAATCAACCATTTCGCCTTCCTTCATTAGAGGATCGACCCGTGCAGCCTGTTCCTTCCAACGAAATTCGTACTCTCTAAAGCTTTCTCCGGGCTTCTTCTCAATTTTGGTCAATGAGAGTCGATTGAGGACTATCTTGAGGTTGTATTGAAAGTGGCCTGCAAATGCTTGGGTCAAATCGTCTCATGTGTACCATCGGGCATGATCTTGCCACGTATACCATTCCAAAGCGGAACCACTCAGACTCTGGCTGAAGTATGCCATCAATAATTCATTTTTCCCACCGGCCCCTCTCATTTTGCTACAGAAGCCCCTCAGGTGGGCTACTGGGTCACCATGACCGTTATACAGGCCGAATTTTGGCATTTTGAACCCTGCGGGTAACTGAACATCCGGGAATAGACATAAATCTTTATAGTCCACACTGACTTGGCCACCCAACCTTTTCATGTTCCTGAAGGACTACTCCAGGCTTTTTACTTTCCGAATCATCTCTTCCTGTTCTGGGTTTTTAAGCGGCTTTTCAGTTTCCACCAGGAGATCGAAGAGAGGGGTGTAGGAATATGGCTCAGGAGCTTTAAAGGTAGGCTCAGGAGGATAGTACTGACTATCGTGAGCTTGAAATAGGGGCTCACTGGAAGATCTTTACGGTATGGTAAGTGGAGGCACCACAAAGACAGGGATGATTGATGGAGGAAGGTTTTGTTTGGGTGGTGGATCTTGGGGAGGATAGGAGGTAGTGTTATAACTCTGTTGGCAGAAAGGGAAAGCTGGAGATGAATTCACAGTAGGAGGCTCCTGAGACTGAGCCAAATGTGGGAATATGTTGGATTTGCGGGGTAAACTGGCGCCGGCTGACCCTTAGCCCAGGCCTGATGCATCTCAGCCATCTGCTGTCTCAACTTATACATCACTTCTTTCATTGCTCTAACATCTACCACTTCTATCTCTTTTGACGTGTCCACTATACTAGTATCTGATTCTTGGCCTGTCATGTTTAGTTTGTTTTTTGACCGGGTGTTGTAGGAATGGGTTGCCAGGATGTCGACTGCCTTTTGTCCTTGTGTTGTAAAAACGAGTTACCACTCTAAAACCGCAAACCAACCACCTTTCTGGAATGACATGACAAAATGAAACTATCACGTTGGCGTTAGGGCATTTAACATATTGGTAACAGCTTTTGATCGGGCGCATGCGTCATCCCGGCTTTTCCTTATTTCCAATTGAAAACTTTTTCTTCCTTTGTTTTTCTTCTTTTTCTTTCTTTTTTTTACTCTTGTGTTTGTCGTCTCTTGTTCCTATTTTCTCCCTTTCTTGTTTTTTCGCTCATTTCTTTTCTTTTTGCCTTTTCATTGTTCTTCCTCTCTTTTCTTTCCCCTTTTTCTTTTTCGTTTTTGGTTATGGTCGAATCCTATGGAGATTGCCTACGTATCATGACCCCGCATGAATCGGACCAAGCGTAGTTCTTGCAAATTGAATGCAAAATGTTGTTGTTTTTGTTTTTCTTATTTTTTTTAAAAATTATTTTTCTTGAAGGGAAACTACAAAAGCAGACTCAAAATAACAAAATACAGACTCGATGATTAAAACTAGATCAAGAGTTTATCAAAGCTTCACATCCTGGGGCCCGTGGGGCATCACTCGGCATCGCCACAGGCCTGCGCAATACTGAGAAGGCTCCAATGTCAACTGTGACTATTTAAAGAAAACTGGCTATGTAATGACTTTTTTTGACTTAAAAGAAAAATGAAAAGTGGCTATCCTTCAAAAATATTTATTTTAACAAAGACTCTGTTTTGCAAATACGGCCTTTCAGCACTTCTGAAAGGGAGATTTTAAGTCTGTGCCCGCAAACCGTTTTAAACTGACTCAGGGCGGCTGTTCTTGTAAAAACAGTCTTCCGACGCCCTTTTGGGTACATTCGGCTTATTTTCCAACAAAAATGGCGTCACCCGACTTATTGGATAAAAATTACAATTTTGGTATTTTTGGCTATTTTTGCAAAAGGGGTGGTTGGACCCGATGAGGGTTGCCTACGTATCTCACATCCGGTGAGAATCAAACCAGCGTAGTTCGGGCAAATAAACTAACTATTTTTGAAAACAAAATTCTTTTTGTATTTTCTTTCCAACGACTTGAAAATAAAACCCTTTCGTTTTTCTTCATTGGCAAATGACACAAACTACGTCTAAAAAAAACTCTTTGTTTTGCTTTTCAATTGGCACATAAAACAAATTATTTAAGATAAAAAAAAAATTGTTTTTCTTTTCCATTGACACCAAACACTTCTCTTATTTTCTCAAAAATTCGGCAGAGTTTCGGCACTACTTGGACATTGGTGTTTGCTAAATCATGCAATTAACTATCTACAGTATTATTTCTTTTCACTTTTCCCAAATATTCAAACCGGTCAGCATGCGAATCCGAGACAAATAAATTCAACACGTAAAATGCATCATGGCGATCTTTTCATATCCGGTTACCTGTCCTAGACGGACCCAACCCCTGTGTTGAGTCCCCTAAGTCTCATGCACGTGATGCAAATAAGCGCTCATACTAGGGATCCGGCATGAAGTCAAGTTATTCTAGGTTCAAAACCTAGGTATATGTTCTAGACTGTGTACCCGAGCGGACAACTCGAGTCGAGGAGGGGGCTACATACCGGGAACTAAAAGGCCATCCGGCTTAGTAACTTGTCCGGCCTCTATCTTATTTCAAGGTATTGACACTAACAGAATAGGGATTCTCAACCAGTAAGAACATCCCCGGAGGTGAGAAGAGAAGGGTTACGACACAGTTTATATACAGTTCAGATAATATCAAAGCGGTAAACATTTAGCACATTAAGCATGAAACACGTAGGAAAATCAGATATAACCAAATACAACAATTTATCTAAGCTCGAATTCTGAACCCTGAACAAAATATTCTGGGTTCTTATCCCCAGCAGAGTCGCCAGAGCTGTTACACCTCCTTTTTACTACACCCGCAAGGGCACAAATGAGTTTTTCCAATTAAAGGACAATCGGAACGGGATATATTATTAAGATTCAGAGTCGCCACTTGGGAGATTAATAGTGTCCTAAGTCACCGGTTGAATCCCGAACCGAGGAAATTATGACTCTGTTAACAGTCCGTGACCCAGAAATCCGAGTAACTAATTCTGTTAACCCGGGAGAAGGTGTTAGGCATTCCCGAACTCCGTGGTTCTAGCACTGTCGCTCAACTATTGTATTTGATTTTATCTGATTTTAAAACATGTTCTAACTTATGTGCCTTTTATTAGTAATTCGCTTTTATATTTTTTTTTGTTTTTATAAGAATTACGATGTCGTGAAAACGCGTCTCGAACCACGTCGCACCAGTGTACCCGTGGTTGTCAACACATTTCAACTCCGTTAAGATTTGAAATTAGGTCACATAAATTTACACCCGTGTTTAAGAAGGTAAAATTATTAAAATCGCGCCTAAAGTGACTAACGCGTTATTATTTGGGGACGGCCGTGAAATTTGCTAAACGGCCCATCCCGAAGTCTAAGTATTTTGTATAAACAACGAAGGCCCCGCAATTTGTATGTTTTGTTTAGCGAGGCTCATCTCGTTTTTATTTAAAGGGGCAATCTTAAAGCGACTATAATTTCTGCTATTATTTGGCTCTAATAGTGAAGTCCTAATTATTTACTATTGTCTAGAAACGACCATATTTAAGGTCCATGAATTCACGCCAATTCGAATCTTTAACCATTGTGGGCCTGGAACACAGCCCACATTGCAAGGCCGTAACAGGCAGGGTCTGCAAGTACTTTGGCCCAGGTTCTGGGCCGCCCATTCAGGCCGACACCAAATGGCCTATGGACATGCCCAATGGCAAAAACTAAGGGCCTATGCCTTAAAGGTTAATTATGCCAAAATAAAGTGATCCAAACACTGTTAAAAGTTATAGCAAAAAGGAGAACAATATACAGATACTCTAACTAATGGCAGGTTAATCATGTGAATTTTCAATTTCAATGCTCCATTTATTCATCTACTCGTCGTCTGATGATTTCCAGATAGAACTTAAGCGAAATTCAAATGCAATAATAGCATCAGGTGTGCTAATTACTTGGATTTAATTCAAGTTCATATTACTAGACCAATACTCAAGTGATTCCTGATTTTGACACGATCCACTGCAATCAATGTTGAAACTTAATATGCATAAGCCCTGTGCAATAATTTTCTACTCTTTCAATAACATGTGAATGTACCTAATGAGCACAGGATTTAGAATGTAACTAATGACTATGCAATAAAGAATTACATTATGTCGAGGTAAATGAATGAATAATAGTTCATCAGTCCAAATTAATTACAAATACAGTTCAGATTCAATACAACTCCAATAGACTAAAACTAACAAACACACGTCCATAGACTGTTTACAACCACAGTATATAAGTGAGCATAGATCAAGAATTTGACTTCATTTCACTTCAAATTTTGAGTTACACCAGAATGAGTTCAATAGTTTACCTGGACAGAAATTCAGAAGAAGGAGAACGAGTCAGTGGCAATAACAGCAGAGATCCAACAACAATGCCCAACAATACAGGAATGATTTCAAAGGATTTTGACAGAAAACAACAAAGCAACAGCAATAGTTTTCAATATTAATCAAGTAGGAACCAAGCAGCAGCCCAGAGTGAACTTGAAATCCAAATGAAAACAGTAATCTACAAAAAATAACACTAAATCGACTCAAAACTAAACCAGCACACCCTTGAACTTTCAGTAGTCCACAATATACTTGTTAGGACCCAACTTCACTCGAAATTGATCTAAAATTCCTTTGAAGTTCAGAAACTCGAATATTGAACTTAAAATGAATGAAACAGTAGTCACTTTTTTTTTCTATTGTCTATTTTTTTGTGGTTTTCTCTATAGAACTACAACTAAAAGGAAATTTTAAATTCAAAATCTAGATCAGATCTAGAGAGGGTTTTTTGGGCGGGAATTTGGGGCTCCTAAAAACTCCCTATCAAGGAAAGGGCATGCCCTTTTATAGGCAGAGATAAGGCAGCCTTCAGATTGTGATTTACACCACAGGTCCCCCCCCTCCCCCCTTTATTTAAGTATTCCCTTACTTTCTAACTTGTTACCCAAGTTACACCCCTATGATCTTAAAAGTGCCAATTACCACCCCTTCTAGGAGCTTCTAGTGATTTCTAAAGTTAATTGATACCAGATTCCCTAAGTAAACTACCCTTGTTGCCCCTGTGTTAACTCTGAAATTATTACCATATCCCCAACCCCTCTATAGTTATTCAAAGATCCTAATGCAGTCAACCCCATGAACTAACAAAGCTGGAAACCATTATGACCTTACTAATGAGAACAATTAATTAACTAATACAACTAACACTTATCAAAACAAAATTAAAAAACAATTAAACCAAATGAGAATCAATTGAATCATGAAGCAAAAACTAAGCCTAGCAGAATCAACATAAAACAGAAGTTTAGACTAATCAAAAAATGACCATGAAGAACGTTCACTACTTTTAAACAACCTCGATATCTAATTAAACCAAAATCCTAAAAAAAACATAATTGACACAGATTTATCACAAACAACTCACAAACTCGGACTAAAATACCAAAGAGAAGGCCAGAGACTCGACTACTAAAAATGAAAAAAGAAAAAAAAATCAGGAAGGAACAGAGGGAAAGAAAACATAAAATAAAAAAGAAAAGAACTCACAATATGCCCTGGAAGTTAAGAGGCCATTGCATGGGTCAACTCAAACCCTAACTTCAAAGGGTCGAACCCTAGACTGTCGAATCAATGGACTCCGGTGACATTTGACCATCTATGACCTTGAAATCCCCATAAGGAAGATGAACGGGTCACGATACATCAGTTTGGGGTAATTTGGGCAATTAGGGTTCTTGGCCAAAAAGTTAAAAATTAAAGTTCGAACGGTTCCGGCGACATTCGAGGGATACGGCTTTGGGGATTCGATAGAGGAGGTCGAGACGATCTTGTGATGTTAATTTGAATCGATTTGGGTGAAGTGATGTCGTGGCCAGAAAATCTTTGATCGGATATTCGACGGGTTCGGCCGGTGTTTGAGAGAAGACATTTGCATATTTGGAAAGAGGGTGAGCAGGGGAGTTTGGGGTGTTAATCTGGTGGCGTTTGGAGGTGGTGGCGTTCACCGGCGGCGGCTAGGGTTTCACTGTTTCAGGGACTTTGGGTGGGATTTGAAAGAAACCATGGACGGATATGGAAAGGGGAGGTAAAGGAGAGGCGACGGTGAAATTTTGGCAGTCATTGGACGCAGGCGAATTACGGCGGCGGCGTGAGGCGGAACCGGCGGAGACAGACGAGTACGAGGAAGGAGAGGATGTTTTTTAAGGTTTGTATTATTTTGGACAATTTTATCAAAATGGGGGAATCAATGGGGGCCATTGGATGGGAAAAAATTGACGGCCTAGATCAAACGACGCTAAACGACATCGTTTCCTTTAATGAATGAGGGGCATGCTGGATTGGGGCGTGGGTTGGGCTGGCCTGGGGTACGTTTGGGCTGGGCAATATTATTTAACAAATGGCCCAAATCAAGTTTCGTAAAAACAGCCCTTTTTCTTTTTGCTTTTTTTTTCATTTTGTAATTGCTTTTATTTATTTTTATTTTCCTTTTGTATTTTTATTTTTCTGATTTTATTAAAATGATAAACTAAAAAAACCAAAACCAACTTGACTCTAAAAATTATATTTCCTAATTTCAAATTATAATAATTCCTAATTTCAATGCAACTAAGACAAATTGAAACTATAATTGCAAAAATGACCATTTTTATTATTTCAACTACTAATTAATCTTTGAATTTGAAATTAAACCTTGAATGCAAATGCCAAGTATTTTTTGTACTTTTCATATGAATTAAATGCACAAATAAAATGCAAACAATTAACAGAAAGTAACACAAAATTCACAAAATTGCAAAATATTGAAAAAAACTCATTTTGTTTAAATTTTTGGGAGTAATTCACTTAGGGCAAAAATCACGTGCTCACAGCTAGGACTAAGTTCAATTTTCTGTACACATGGTAAAAAACCATTAAAACAATCCCTGAAGGATTCAAGCAGTTGGCACGAAGCCCAATTATGATAATTAATCTATTTAATAGGATATCAATTCAACTCCAAGCAATTAGGTAGTATTTTCACTAAGCGGGACGGACCAAGTCATAATCCCAAACGGTGCTCTACCCCACGCCCGTTATCCGGCATGCAAGTCACCTTAATGTAGCACTATGATGGGCAATTCGGGTTTTCAAACCCTCAACACAGCATTTACATCTATTACAAACCTCAAGACGGTCAAAGTCTAGCTCGATATGCCCTTGCCTCTCAAATTAGCCTCCTCGTGCGACGAATTTGCCCAAAATCGCAACGAATATATCGCATTATGCTAAAGAGACAATGCCCAATCGAAAGCAATCGAAAAATATCAAAATTCACGAATTTGACAAAACCCGATCCCCGGGCCCACGTCTCGAAACTCAGAAATTTTTACGTTTTCAGAATCCTCATACCCTCACGAGTCTAACCATATCAAAATTATCCAATTCCTATACCATTTGGTCCTTCAAATCATCATTTTATATTTTGGAAGATTTCACCAATTTTCTTCCCAAATTCTATCCCAAATCACAAATTAAATGATGAATTCAATGATATATTCATGTAATCTAGCCAAATCTGAGTTAGAATCACTTACCTCGATGAATTTCTTGAAAAGCCTTCGAAAAATCACCAAAATCCGAGCTCTCACGGGTAAAATATCAAATAAAACCCAAAATCTCGTATTTATAGAAGTAGCCCCAGATTTCCACCTCCGCAGCCACGCAAAAATGACCGCGGTCCGCGCTAAGACGAACGCCAACTTTGACTGCAGTGACAGGCTTCAGTATTTTGGCTATAACCTTCGCTACAGATGTCCAAATTGCAATATATTTAGTTTTATGGAAACTAGACACGAAGGGCTACAACTTTTATTTTGAAGCATCTCAAAATTCCTTGTAGATCAAAAGATATGGGCTTCCGAAGTAGGACCATCGGGCAGGTTCTTCACTGTGGCCACGCCGCTTTTTGTGCGGTCCGCGCAACGCCTATCGCGGTCGCGCCCCTTTTTGTGCGGTCCACACAGCACTCACCACAGGCGCACTTCTTTTTGTGCGGTCCGCGCGGGTGGGTTCCGAGGCTTGCAACCCTTCTGGACCTTCTACAGCTATGATTTTCGACTTAAAACATCATGAAACTCACCCGAATTCTCGGGACTTCAAATCAATTGTACCAACAATTCCTAAAACTTTATTCAAACTTCTTCCAATCATCAAAATACCTCAAACAACATCAAATTACCCAAAACTCATCGAATTCAAGCCTAAGTTTCTAAAAAAACTTCCGAAATACACTTTCGATCAAAAACCCGACCAAACGATGTCCGAATGACCTGAAATTTTGCACACACATCCCAAATGACACAATGAAGCTATAGCAACTCTCGGAATTTCATTATGACTCCCAGATCAAAATCTCACCTATCAACCGGAAATCGCCAAAATACTAACTTTGTCAATTCAAGCCGAATTCTACACCGGACCTACAAAACCACTTCCGATCATACTCCTAAGTCACAAATCACCTCCCGGAACTAACTAAACCATCGGAATTCGCATCCGAACCCTCTAACTTAAAAGTCAACACCCAGTTGACTTTTTCAACTTAAGCCTTTTTAAAAGAGACTAAGTATCTCATTTCTTATCAAAACCATTCCAAATCAACCTGATTACACAAGATACGGATAATGAAGCATAAAGAAGCTAAAAATAGGGAAAACAGAGCGGCAACTCATGAGACGACGGGTCGGGTCGTCACACTTCGGCAATTCCTGCTATAAATAGGGGATCAATTCTTCTTGTTTAGTCACACCAAAATCAGAGAGAGCGCAACAAAGCGTAGAGATAGTAATCCACAGATTGTAGTCTGTGATATAAATAGTAAGTGTGAATAATATTGTAGTGATCTTTCGAAGTTGTAGTAGTCTCTTGAACTACTAAGTTGTAATATTTTAGTGAAAATATTGCTCCACTCGAATACTGTATTTACCCCGTTAAAATATTTGGTATCTTTGTTACTCTCTTGTGTTATTGGTATTTACTGTGGATATTATTCCTGGATGGGATATTATTTTTTTCCAACACCATCTTCATGAATATGGGCGACGAGCTTCGAATCGCCTAAAAATTTATAGACCCATAAAAAATGACCTAATCAACAATAAACATCGCTTCGCTATGATAGTTCTTCATTTTGGCATTTTAGGGCCATAAAACAAGAATTCAAGATGATTTTCGATTTTTAGCGTGCTAATGTCCACGTTATTTTCATAAATTCGTGCGACGGGCTTCGAATCGCCTAAAATTTGATGGGCACATCAGAAACATTCTAATGAACAATAGGCATCACTTCGCCATGATTGTTCCTTATTTTTTGGTGTTTTAGGGCCATAAAATAGGAATTTCGAACAATTTCGAATTTTTCGTGTACTAATGTCCGCGCCATCTTCATGAATTTAGGCGATGGATTTTGAGCCGGCGGAATTTTTACACCCTGTAGAAAACTTTAGTACCCTATTTATTTTAAATAAATACCATTTTAAAATATTACATCATATAAATACCTTTTATCCTTTATAGCAAAAAATCTAAATATAGTTATATCCTACAATTAAGGCACCATATATGCTAAATAATATTTTTCTCTCTCTTTTTTGTATTTTCTCTCACATAATTACCGCGTATCTGCAAACCCCAATACAATCTCTCTCTTTTTGCATACAACCAGACTCTCTTCTCCCACAAACCCTCGTTTCTTAACTCTTCTCCTACCCAAATTTTCAATTTATCCATCATTATCAATCCCACATTCAAACTCTTCACGGAATCACAGTTTTAGTTGAGAATTTTATACGCCTGGTAAGTAATCATCTTAGATTTTGATATAATTGAAGAATAGCATATCACCGGCAATCAAGTCCCAAAGAAATTAAAAAATCTGCAGAAATGGCGATTACACTCAACAGCGGCTTTGATTGGCTTCAAGATGCCGATAATCGGTCTCGGTGTTTGGCGCATGGAAGGCAAAGATATAAAATATCTTATCATTAACGTTATCAAAATTGGCTACCGTCACTTTGATTGGCTACCTTCACTTTGATTCAGCAGTAGTTAGTTGTATTCAAGTGTTTTATACAACTGTATTCATTTGTATTCAGTTGTAGTAGTTATTTTCAACTATTTTATTCAACAGAAGTTAGTTGTATTTTGTTGCATTCAAGAGTTTTATTCAGTTGTATTCAGTTGTATTTTGTTGTATTCAAGTGTTTTATTCAGATGAATTAAGTTGTATTTTATTGTATTCAACTGTATACAGTTCTACTCAACTGTATTATTCATATGTATTTCTCTTTATTCAGCTGTAATCTTTATTATGTATCTTTCAAATACAGATTAATGAAGGATCGTTTTAGTTCGTTGAGTTAAATTAGGAGAATATTATGTGATTGATTTCCTTCCGTTTTTATCCAGTTTAACCTTCCAGATTTTGCGCAGATACGTATTGTATTTAACGTTAATGTCGCTTGAATACAACTAAATACATGTCAAACTTAGCTGCAATTCCAGTTTTAACGCCTATTTTTTTGGTTGTATTAATGAATACAACAACTTAAATACATGAAATGCATTGTATAAAAATACAAAAGGTATCTATAACACGTAATATAACAAATGGTATCTATAAATGGCTAATTAGACCTAAAATATGGTGCTTTATGAAAAATTCTCAATAAATAATAGTCATTGTTTCGCCATGATCTTACCTCGCTTTTTTAGCATTTTAGAGCTATAAAATAAGAATTCAAGATGATTTCTAATCTTCATGATTGCGGGCGACGGACTCCGAATTGCCTAAAATTTTATATACCCATCAGAAACAACCTAATGAACAATAGACATTGTTTCTCCATGACTGTTCCTCTTTCTTTGGTATTTTAAAGCAATAAAACAAGTTTCATAATTATTTTCAATTTTTTGTATGCTAATGTACACGCCATCTTCACTAATACATTTAAATGGATTGATTATGACTTTTGATTAGGTAAGGAACTAATTAAACCTTATGAAGTAGAACAATGTTAAAACACTACGTATAATAAATAAGGTAAACTTTGCAGACAGTCGCCTGGATAAAACAAAAACCAAAAGAGGGACTCTGCCAATTAAGTTGTGATGCATCTGCAGATTCAATATTCAGTCGAAACATGAAATAAATGCACTTAACAAAGAAGTTGTAAAACGCCACTGGGTCAGTCTAAGTACTTAATTTTTGTTTTTGGTGATGCCCGAGGATAGCTTATCAGTTCCTTCAAATGTTGATCACATTTTTGTTCTCGATCCGTTCAATGATAATCCTCTCAAGTTTTGGAGTATTGGAAAGGATAACTTCTATTAATCACATTTCAATACATGAACTCTTATGGTAGGCTATAATTACGTATTTTAGTCGCTCATTATACTCTAATTTGCTAAATTTTAATTAATTTTGAGTTTTAATCGCTAGTGTTTTGCACTAATTGCGTGTTTTATGCCTTGTAGGAGTGATTCTGAGCTATATAAATGTTATGGAATGAATTCGAGCTATTTGGAAATTTGAAGTCTGAGTAAAAGCCCAAGGGATTAAGCCAGGATCCTGTTCAGGGGCCGAGGTTCAATTCTGGACGTCAAAATTCAAGGAAGAAGCAAACTGCTGAAAAGATGCACTAGTGCTCGGCGCTGTGCGACGCCCAGTGCGAGGCATTAGTGTAATTTTATGTCAAAAATCTCCAAAGTTCAGAAACTGGGTTTTTTGGTCTGACAGAAAAAGCACTAGTGCGATGCATGAAAAGCAATAAGTTTGCAAGTTTTCCTATTTCGGCTAGGAAAAGGAGATTTCGTCTTGGCCCAACCCTACTTGGTATAAATACATGAAAAATACTATTTTGAGGACTTTTGACATACTTTAAACCTAAAAGGAGATTTCGCCTTGGCCAACCCAACTTGGTATAAATACATGTAAAAACGTTATTTTGAGGACTTTTGACATACTTTAGGCTTAGAGAGAGCACGGAGCCGCCATGGAGGCCTGGATTTATCATATTCCATCTCTTCCATCAAACTTAGAATCTTTAGGTTTCTTTGGATGAATTGTGGTTTGCTACCATGTCTATGTGGAGCTAAATTTTGCGTTCTAGGGCTTTGGTTGCTATGAATATTGAAGTTTATTAATTACATTACCGTTAATTCGAGTTCTCATCTTTGGTTGTTTCTCTAATTTTGTGCATTATTGCTTAATTGTTTGGTCAACAGTTGAATTTTATTTACTAACTATGCTATGCTTGGGAAAGACATGCTTAGATTAGAGTAGAATTAGAGAGAACTTGTTTCTGAACCCGTGGCTCGGGGAAAATTTTTGCGGTTAGGATAAGAATATATCTAACAGTCTTGTTTAGTTGAATACCGTATTATATTCGTTCATGATAGATTCAAGACCATAGAAATATAGGGTTAATATATTATGGATAGACGAATAGTATTGTGGGAACATGCTATTTATATAAACGATCCGGTTAACTAGCAATCATAGATAATTCGGATTAATAGGTGTAATTACGAACTCAATAGGATTCATAAGCCGACCACAACCCTGAAATCTATATATCCGTTGGTTACGTGTTTAAAATTCGCAATAGCAGCTGTAATAGAAAAGTTAAACTTTTGATCATCTTGGACATTAAATTAATTTCAGTTTGCTTAGTTAACGATTAATTTAAGTCTCTGTGGGGTCAGCGTCTGACTTTCGAATTATTTTATTACCTTTACCTGACGGTCACATATACTTGAGTGTATTTGGGAACCAACAAACTCTTCAATTTCCTTAGCCTCACTGTTCGAATCAGAGCTTCACTCACTTGGTATAGTGCCTCCGACGAAAAAGAAAAAAAATTCCGTTGTGTGACGCACTGTCTCAGCAACCTAAAGAAAAAGCCATATAGTACTGAGTCAGGGTGTTCAAGATCTAATACGTGTATAAAAATAATATTTGAGCTATTACACTCTTGAGCCTATGTGGCTCCACCACTGCACTTATTAGTCACGAAATGTCTTACCTTCACAACTTCATCTATGTCAAGTTCAAAAAGGTTGGGAGAACTCCGCAGTAGGCAAAGTACGCTAGAAATATATTTAACAGATATCTTTTTAAGTCATAAATTTATACTCCATATGAAAAGTTATGGGTTGTTCACAATATAAATATATGTACAAAAAGTAATTTTGAAATATTACACAGTATAATTTTCCGACAAACAATGTTGAAGTGGCAGCTATACTTACAAGTCACGATATGTCTTACCTTCACAACATCTATGTCAAATATATAAAGGTTAGGAGAATTCTGCAGTAGGCAAAGCGCACAAAACAGGGAGTCAAACACAAGGTGTGGCTGTGTGGACCATAACTTTTTCCATTGCTTCGATAAGATGCTAGTTCTCGCAGCATATTTAATGGGCATAAGCTAAAGTATTCTGTGTAGTAGGTTCGTTGGTAAGTCAATAATAATGGTAAACTACCTCACATTTCTAGCTACTACAATACCTTTGAAGCTTATCAATCCGCCGTTACAATCCTATTTAAGTTACTGAGTTGTAAATTATATATTTATACATATTCAATGGATTTTTTAAACATAAATCCAAAGCATAAACAAAAGCTATTGGGTTCGACCAAACCTGTATCCAATATTGAGGCTTCGCCCCTGCCTGTAAATACATGCGATTCTCTTTTTAAGGAGGTTCTTAATCATTCAACCTAAAGTCCATTTAACTTTCAAGGAAATACAGGTCTTGGCCACTAATTAAAAAAATTGCAAAACAGATTTCATGACTACTAATCTTTCAACTTAATTAACAAAATTGCAAAACAGATTTCAATAATTAAAAAAAAATCAAGGAAATTAACGATTAACACATAAAATCAATCGCAAACAAACATTCATTGGCAAAATATAAAAGCGCAAATATTGATCGCTTTGTATACGTACTGTGCACAAGCAGTCATCCATATTCTGTTTAAATATCAGAAGTGCATTTCACAAAATAATTAATACACCACTGGGAACCAGGCATCGTTAAACTTGGCTCTAAGTACCTAATCACTGCTTTTGGTGATGCTCCATGAAAGTTTATTAGTTCCCAGAAGTGTGCTTTACAGCTTGTGGCATTTGTTTTCTCGCACTGTTCAATAGTCAACCACTCAAGTTTAGGAGAATGAGCAAGGAGGACTTTAATTAAGTACATTTCAGTAGTTGATCCTTTGAATTTCCTTAACCTCACTGTTCGAATCATTCTCAGAGCTTCATTCAAATGGCTTTCTGCTCCTGATAATTAAGTTAATAGTTCTGCTGAGTGACTCAATGTCTCATCAACCTGATGAAGAGCACACATATAATTAGCTCCAAGTCAAATATATGTTTCAATTTATGTGGCATAAAGTAACAATAAGTCTCACCTTCACAACTTCATCTATGTCAAGATCACGAAGGTTGGCAGAGCTCCGCAGTAGACAAATTGCGCTAGAAATACGTTTAACAGAAATCTTCAAGTCATAAATTTTCAGGCGTTGGAGGTTTAATGATACATCAAGCATATCTAGCACAGGAAACGACCCTAAGTTCTGAAAAAATCACATAATTCATATAGTGAAAAAACTGCGATCAGAAACAAGTAAAATGATGTTCTAACCTTTAGAGATGATCCATCCAAGCAGAGGTGCTTAATCCTTTCAAAGATTGGGTTCACATTAAAACATTGAAATATACTGTACAGCTGCTCAGGATAGACAAATTCACAAGATTCGGAGAAATTATATTAACACAATCAACACCCGTGCAATATCTTAACATCAAAGTCACAAGCAATGGCAGAATAAGAGAGTCTTCTGATCCTTTACGACTGCCAACTTCAGAAAGTTTTAAATCTAGATAAACAAGATTGGGGAATCGGGTACCATCAGGCACCGTAAAGATACACCTCGAGAGCTTCAAATGTGTCAACGTCGAACATGTAAATATGCTACAAGGCAATCTGTATTTTCCAGCATTGGATTTTGCCAAATCTAGAGTGAGTTTCTGGATACCCTGCTTCGAGACAAAGATAATGCATTGATCCACATCTGACTGTGACAGTTGGTGTATCTTCGAGATAAGATGAAATCCTAGAATAGGTCCAGTATGCTGCATGAGAATTTTATGAATTATACTTGCAGCAGAATCATCCTTATTAGATACATACTGAAAAAAGTGGCGATCAAACACAAGGTGTGGCTGTATAGACCACAACCTTCTCCATTGCTTTGATAAGATGCTAGTTCTTGCAGCATATTTAATGGGCATAAGCTCTAGCGCTCTATGTAATATGTCATTTGGTAAGTCGCCGATAATGGTTGACGACTTCCTCACATTACTAGCTACATTGCATCGACTCATACTTCTTCTCTAAAATATTTTTTATTTATTTATGATTGAACATGAATTGAGTTGTCTATAAATAGTTGCCTTGGTGGATAATAATGCACAGATCATAAATAAGAAGAAAACCAATAGGCATTTTTCTTGAGTTCTTCAAAGGACCTTTTTGTTGAGCTTCCCAAGTATGTTCATTACCATAGGATTTATACCTAACAAATCAATGCTACTTACTAGTCTATTGAAGGGGTGTGAACACACAATTAGGGTAAGGGTGAATCTGGACATTCAGTAATTGATGCACATCAATTTCCCTATGAATAATATTGATATGTAACGACATAACAGTTTGCCACCTTCCTGTTTCATATGACAAGACATTTTAACTTTTGCTTGTCTTATTTTAGTAAATCAAGAGAAATACAAACTCTTTTTTTCTCTTCTCGTTTTACCTCTTATCATTAACTACTCATTTACCAAATCAGTTCTCAATACTTTTTTAAATGCTATCATTATTATAGGTAAAGTTATAAAATACATACTTTTTTATTAAGAGAGTGCAAAGTCAAAAGTGGACAACTAGAGGAAATAGTATAATTTATTGGATACAACAGGAAAGCTGTTCTATTTTCATGTTATAATATGAAACTTATTATGAAAACTATTTGTTGTAAAAAAAAAAAACTACTTGTAGCAAATCAATTTAACATGTTGGTATAAAAACTCAATACGTAATAATTAGTACATAGAATTTAAACTAATTTTTAAAGTTTCATTTTTTAGATCAAGGTCCACAACTTTCGACAAATATATTTTACTTCTCTTCTCTCGAAAATTACTTCGACGCCAGAGACAAAACGGCGGCGGCGCCGTTCTCAGATTCAACATTGAGCTTTCTTAAGTAATGGCAGGCGGCGGCGCAATTCTATATTCAACACTGATTTGTTAGAGAATTAAGGGAAGGGGTTCCGGTGGGTCGGATAACAAGGTTCGTTCGGTTGGATATAATAGGAAGTGGGGAGGGGGTACTTTAGTGAGCAACGAGAGGTGTCACTTATGTGCTATGGTGTATGTTGTTCGCTGATATATAGTTCTGATCGATGAGATGCGAGACGACGTTAATGAGAGAATGGAGGTTTGGAGGCAGGCCCTGGAGTCCAAAGGTTTCAAGTTGAGTAGGACTAAGACGGAATATTTGGAGTGTAAATTCATCAGCGTGACGAGAGAAGTGGATATGATAGTGAGGCTCGACTCACAACTCATCCACAAGAGAGAAAGTTTCAAGTACCTAGAGGTAATTATCCAAGGAGATGGGGAGATCGACGAGGATGTCACGCATTGTATTGGGGTGGGGTGAATGAAATGGCGGTTAGCGTCTGGAGTCTTGTGTGACAAGAAAGTATCACCGGAACTCAAAGGTAAGTTTCACAGAGCGGTGTTTAGACCGACTGTGTTATATGGGGTTGAATGTTTGCCAGTAAAGAATTCACATATCCAGAAGATGAAAGTAGCCGAAATGAGGATGCTGCGATGGATGTGCAAACATACTAAGTTGGATAAGATAAGGAATGAAGATATTCGGGAGAGGGTGGGCTTTGCTCCCGTGGACGACAAGATGCGGGAAGCGAGACTAAGATGGTTCGGGTACATGCGGAGGAGAATCATAGAAGAACCAGTCAGGAGGTGCGAGTTGATGGCTTTGGCAGGTGCGAGAAGAGGTAAAGTACGGCCTAAGAAGTATTTAGGCGAGGTGATCAGACAGAATAAGGCACGACTTCTGATTTCCCAGAACATGGCACTTGATAGGAATAAGTGGAGGTCGAGCTTTAGGGTTGTAGGCTAGGGGTAGTCGAGAGTTTTTCCTTTGTACCAGTAGTCTGATAGAGTTTTGTCTAGGTCTATTAGCGGTCTATGTTGAGTTCATATTATTTTGTTATTTTGCATAGTATTGTGTTATTGCATGCCCTTTCGCTTATTTGTTGTCTCTTATGATGTTGTTATTACCTTACTGGCTTGTTTTGTTGTTACGGACCTTTTCTTTTCTGATATTATTGTCACTTCTATTCAGTCAAGGATCTTCCGGAAACAGCCTCTCTACCCTTCCATGGTAGGGGTAAGTTCTGTGTACACTCTATTTTTCCCAAACCCTTCTAGTGGGAATTTTACCGGGTATGTTTGTTGTTGTTGTTGCAAAGATGCCACTTATCATTTTTTAAGTTGTGATTTTAATCCCAAAGTTCAATGGTAAGGATACAGATAAAACAAGGTGAAATGAGGGATAATACAACTTACTGTTAGTAGTAAAGAGGTAAATACGACCCTTTTCCGTTCATATTTTTCAACTTACTATGAAAACTTGAAGACTAAGAGTGATGCACCATAGAAGTTTTAATTTTTTTTTTACAGAATCAATTCAACTCAAAATTATTATTCAGAAAAGTAAACTAGAAAAATGGTATAAGCAAAATGATTCTGGAATCCTATTCTTGGAAGTTTGCCCGCACAACTTTCACAGGGACAAGAAACAGGTTACTTCATTCCAAAAGCTTAGGTAGATGAAAAGAAAAATCACCTAATTCATATTGTCTATTTTGAAATACAAAACTTGTCCCAATTCTTATAGTCGTATATTTTCCTTTGTTCCACCAAGAAATGGAACAGCAATTTAAAAGCAGACCAAGAAAGACTTACCTCAATAACATATACAGTTATTAGATCCAATAGCTCAAAAACTTTTTTCCTTAGGGTGGATAGACCGAGGAAGGTAAAATATGATGACATTTTCGACGAAATTGAAATCATACATTCAAACGATAAGGTGGATTTACAACTATTAAGCTACAACTCTAATCCATCAAACTGACAAAACTGCAAAACGGCTTTAAATGAATAAAAGAAATAATAAAGAAGAAAGAATACAGACTAATACATTGATTAATGTATCAAATCAATCGCAACCAAACATTTGTTGGTCAGTATAAAAGACCAAATCTTGATCACTAGCTTTATAATGATGTCAAAACACTACGTATAATAATAAGATAAACTTTGTAGAGAGCGCCTGGATAAAACGAAAAAACCAAAACAGGGACTGTGCCAATTACGTTGTGATGCATCTGCAGATTCAATATTCAGTCTAACAATAACAACAACAACGTTCCAGTAAAATCCCACTAGTGAATCTGCAGAGGGTAATGTGTACGCAGACCTTACCCCTACCCGATGGAGTAGAGAGCTTGTTTCCGAAAGACCCTTGCTCAATAAGACAAAACTGGACAATATCAGTACCCAGATACTATAGGAAAAACAACAAACAACATGAAAACCAGAAAATAGATGCAAAGCAAAAGCGATAGCCAGTCCAAATATGAAATAAATACACTTAACAACGAAGTCGTAAAACGCCATTGGAATCAGCCTATGTACTTAATTTTTGCTTTTGGCGATGCCCGAGGATAGTTTATGAGTTCCTTCAAACGTTGATTACAGCTTGTGGCGTTATTGTTCTCGATCTGTTCAATGATCATCCTCTCAAGTTTTGGAGTATTGGAAAGGATGCGTTCTATTAAACTCATTTCAATACTTGAACCCTTGAATTTCCTTAACCTCACTGTTCGAATCTTGTTTAGAGCTTCACGCACTTGGTTTTGTGCCTCCGACAAATAAGAAAACAATTCCGTTCTGTGACTCACTTTCTCATCATCAACCTACAGAAAGAATCATATAGCAAAAGTCAGTCAACCTCCATTTCTCAAGATACATATATACATAGAACTGAGGTTGTTCACGATCTACATATATGTACGAAAAGTATTATTTGATATATTACATAGTATAATTTTCCGACAAAGGATGATAAACTGGCTGCTATACTTGTAAGTCACAATATGTCTTACCTTCACAACTTCATCAATGTCAAGTATATAAAGGTTGGGAGAATTCTGCAGTATACAAATTGCGCTAGAAGTACGTTTAACAGAAATCTTCAAGTTATAAATTTTCAGGCGTTGGAGTTTTAGTGATACATCAAGCCTATCTAGCACAGGAAACGACGCTAAGTTCTGGAAACAAACACTAAAAAAATGAAGTCACCTAATTCATATAGCGAAAAAACTGCGAATCAGAAACAAGTAAAATCATGTTCTAACCTTTAGGGATGATCCATCCAAGTAGAGGTGCTTAATCCTTTCAAAGATTGGGTTCACATTAAAACATTCAAATGTTACTGTACAGCTGCTCAGGATAGACAAGTTCACAAGTTTTCGAGAAACTATATTAACACAATCAACATCAACACAAAATCTTAACTCCAAAGTATCAAGCATTGGCAGAATAAAATGGTCGGATCCTACATGACCATCAAGTACAGAGAATGTTCCAACTGAAGGCTAACAAGATTAGGGAATTGTGTATCTTCAGGTACCTTAAAGACACACCTCAAGAGCTTCAAATGTGTCAACGTTGCACAAGTAAATATGCTATAAGGCAATGCATATTTCTCACTGTTGGCTACATATCTAGAGTACTGAACTTCTCGATACCATGATTCGAGACTAAGATGATGCACTGATCCACATCTGACTATGCCAAAATGTCTGTCTTTGAGATTACTTGGAATCCTAAAACAGGTCCAATATGTTGCATGAGAATTTTATGAATTATACTTGCAGCAGAAGCGTCCTTATTAGATACATACTGAAAAAAGTGGCGATCAAACACAAGGTGTGGCTGTGTAGACCATAACTTTCTCCATTGCTTTGATAAGATGCTAGTTCTTGCAGCATATTTATTGGGCATAAGCTCAAGTATTCTGTGTAGTATGTTAGTAGTTGGTAAGTCATTAATAATGGTAGACTTCCTCACATTTCTAGCTACATTGCATTGACTCATACTTCTTCTCTGAAATATTTTACAATTCTATTTGATTGAACATCAACTGAGGATCTATAAATAGAAGCAGAGGAATTAATGGATATTAATATACTCCCTCCGTCTCAATTTATGTGAACTCATTTGCCTGATTACGGAATTTAAGAAAAGGGGAAGACTTTTGAACTTATGGTGTAAAATGAAGCACATATATTTTGTGTGGCTATAAATTATTGCATAAAAGTAGATTGTTTCCAAATAGGAAAATAAGTCATTATTTTTGGCACGGACTAAAAAGTAAATAGGTTCAAATAAATTAAAAGGGGAGAGAGTAGGTCTTAGTTCAGAAGAAGCCAATACGCATTTTTCTTGGGTAACTCAAAGGACTTTTTCTTGAACTTCCCAACTCTCTTCATTCCCATAGAATTAACTTAAAAAATCAAAGCTGGAATTAATACTTGAAACAGAGAATGCAAATAAAGTAGGGTAAGAATGGAATCTGGACATTCATTATAAATTGATGCAGATCTATTTTCCTATAAAGATTTATATTAAAGGGCAGCCTAGTCCATACGGTATTCTACGTTCACTAAGCTTAGTGAATGTAGACAGCTTAGTGCACAAGAAATTAATATTTTTACGGCTCAAATGCGTGACATACAAAAATTAATATTGATCCACTTATTTGTTGACAAAGTAAATACTTGTTGGCTTTTGGACATAAGAATTGTAATATTCCAAAAAAGTGAAAAAAAATTCAAGTGAAAATAATATTTGAAAATTAGAGTTGTCTTTAGACACAAATATAATTTTGGGTTGTTTTTGAATTTTTGTGAATGATCTGAGTGATTCTTTTTTTAAAAAACAACTTTTTGGGGTTTTTCAAATTTTCGAAAAATTCCAAAATTTAATAAAATTTTATTTGTCTACAAGTGCATAGTTTCTTTCCTGTTGGACCGGGCCGTACGACCTCGATATAAAGTGCGCATGATATTTATGTAAAATTGTTACGACCCAGATTTTCCACCCTCGGGAGTCGTGATGGCGCCTACTCGTAGAAGCTAGCTAAGCCACGAAATTATGAATTTGTTAACTCTTTTGTTTTAAACTTTTTACAACATATATTAACAAGCGATAACATTTAAATAACAACGGATCATGAGATTAAGCGGAAGACTTAGACAAAAATGAAACAAACCTCTACCCAGAAACTGGTGTCACAACATTCACGGACTACTAAGATTACTACATACAACTGTTTGAAGAAAGTAACATTGTCTGTCTCGAATACAAGAGATAACAAAATATAATAAAAGATAGAGGAGACGCCGGGCTTGCAGACGCCTGTAGGGCTACCTCGGTGTTTCGATAGACTGAAGGCTGACTCCCCTACTGCTGCTGACCAAATGCTGCTCCAGTATCTACACATAAGTGTAGAGTGTAGCATCAACACAACTGACCTCATGTGCTGGTAAGTGTCTGGCCTAACCCCGTCGAGGTAGTGAGGAGGCTAGGACCAGACTCTAGATAAACCTGTGAAGTTATATATATATACAGCGGAAAGATAGATGGAAATAAACATTTAAAGATGGGGAGGGGAAACATGCTTTGGGGACAGCAGAATAAACAAAATCTCAAGAGAATAATAAGGAAACCAACAATTTAGCTTCTAACAAGGATAAGGAAAAATAAAGGCAGATTTCACTTTCAGTACACATCTTGTTGCAGGCGTTCAACCCGATCCCATTTCTCATGTCTCGCGGTAGGCGTACCACCCGCTCCCATTTCAGTAAATCTTATGGTAGGTGTCACACCTCCTTTTGGCGCTACCCGCGAGGGCGCAATGGTAAAGAGAGTTTTTCCAATTAAAGGACAATCGAAACGGGATTTATTTAATTAATTCAGAGTCGCCACTTGGGAGATTTATGGTGTCCCAAGTCACCAGTTGAATCCCGAATCGAGGAAAAGAATGACTCTGTTTAACAGTCTGCGCACCAGAAATCCGGATAAGGAATTCTGTTAACCCGGGAGAAGGTGTTAGGCATT
>MU684430.1:14994-30990 GCA_026770625.1 Nicotiana glauca
GGGTAACTATTCTTGACTTTATTATCTCCTAATTCTTTCATCTAAACATTAATTTCCTAGCCCTAAATTATGAATTCAAGGTAGAGAATGTGGGTTTTGGGTAGAACTAGGGCTTGGGGAATTTTGGGTGATTCAACCTCAAGTTGGGGGCGAATCTTGAAACAAATTGCATATTTGAACTCATGGGGTTATGGGTGATTGGGTTTTGGTCCGAGCCTCGTGTTTGGACCATGTGGGCCCGGTGTCGGATTTTGGTAATTTTGGAAGAATGATAGGAATTTTATTTCTAGGTAATGGAATTATGTTTTTGAGCTCTTATTGATACTATTGAACTAAATTGTGCCTAGATATCATTGTTTCGGAGATGGATTCTAAAGGAAAGCCGGTTTTAGAGTCTTGATTGCTATTTTCGGACCGAGGTAAGTGTTTATTCTAACTTTGGCTTGAGGGATTAGGATTAGGGTACTAATTGCTACTTGCTAAATGTGGAGTACGGTGTATATGCATGGTGACGGTTATCTATACACGGAGTCTAGCATGACCGTGAGTCTTATATGTGTTGGATTCGGATTTAATGATATATCTTTCTTGCTTGGGTTGATAAGTATAATATAAAGTGAATAGTTGAGGAAGGTTTGTGATTGGTTTGTCATTTGGAGCATTGGCTCGGACTAGAAATTGTTACTTGAGAAATAGGTGTCTAAAAGTGGAACGCGTAGCGATTACTCCCTTGCCGGGACTTAAGTATTTATTGTATTCTCTCTTGCCGGGACTTAAGTATTTATTGTATTCTCCCTTGCCGGGACGTAAGCATTTATCGTATTCTCCCTTGCCGGGATGTAAGTATTTATTGTATTCTCCCTTGCCGGGATAATTGAATTGTTAATTGTATTCCCTTGCCGGGATTTCTTGTAATTGTTGTTACTCCCCTCGCACTTGAGTTGCGGTCATTGTTTGGGTGAGTTCTTGGGTATTGAATATTGAGGATCGGGTTGCACGCCACAACGGTATTGATTGTCGAGGTTTGGGTTGCACGCCGCAATGGTATTGATTGTCGAGGATCGGGTTACACGTCGCAATGGTATTGATTGTCGAGGATCGGGTTGTATGCCGCAATGGTATTGATTGTCGAGGATCGGATTGCACGCCGCAACGGTATTTATTGTTGAGGATCGGGTTGCACGCCGCAACGGTGATATCTGTTGAGGATCGGGTTGCGCGCCGCAACGGAGTACAGACTGAGTGTATTGTGTTCGTACGTAGACACTTCCTGTGTTTTTCCTTATCAGTTGTTATTGTTCAGCTTTACTTCTTCACCGATGATTTATATATTAGACTGTAGAACCCCACAGCATGCTACCCCCCTCCCCTTTAACTGTTAGATTAGTGTATTTCCTGTTATTGCATATGTATCTGTAACGGTTATTTGTGATAGGTCCTATCTAGCCTCGTCACTACCTCACCGGGGTTAGGCCAAGCACTTACCAGCACATGGGGTCGGTTGTGCTGATGCTATACTTTTGTGCTCTTTTGCACAGATCACGGTACCGGAGCAGCTTTTGGACCAGAGCAGTAGTTGATTGGGAGTTGAGTTCAGTCCAGGGACAATCGAGGTAGCCTTGCTGATGTCCGCAGGCCGGAGTCCCTTCCTATGTTACTCAGTTTGTTGTCACTTGTACCGAAGCAAACAGCACTGTAATTTTGTTCAGACTTTGTATGTAGTATTCTATAGTTGTTCGTGAGTTAGTGACTCCAGTCTTGGGTAGAGGTTGAAGTTGAATTCCGCATTCATTTTTTTAGGTTATTTATATTAAAGACTTCCGTTTTTATGGTAATTGCTTCCTTGTTTCTAATATTGTCGATGTTTGCTAAAGAAGGTAACTGGTAATTGGCTTGCCTAGTTCCTACTAGTAAGCGCCATCATGACTCCCGAGGGTGGGAAGTCCGGGTCGTGACATAATATTTCTTTTCTTTTTTTTCCAGTTTGATGTTTGTATACTATATAAATATATAATTAAAATTTACATATATATATATATATACACACACAATAATACATCATATAAAAACTTGGGGAAAGTATAAATATTTTGCTGATGGAGAGATAAAGAAAAAGCAAACTTGGGGGAAACAAATATAATGTATATATTATAAAAAAATATATATACATTATAAAATCATACATTGTCAAAAAAACTTTGGGGAACACTTTCGGCTGCAAAAATCCCAAGCCTTGAATGATTTGTCTGGGTTGTAAGGAAAAAAAAAAATGAAAACCTTCTATAATTTAAAACTGAAAAAGCATGTTTCTTTTGAGAGTGAATTTGTTTTGATTGTATTAATGATTAATAAAGGGATGGTTGAGATATTATAGGAGCCTAAAAAATTAGGTAATGTACAACTGACCACTTAACAATTTGTTTGTACCAGTGTCCCACGTTTAGGGGAGAAATTTTAGGAGTTTATTTTTTGAATTTTTCTTAAAGCAGTTGTAACTTTTATAAATATACGTTGCAAAAACGAGTATAACTCATAGAAAATAAGTTGTGTAAAGATAGAAAATAAGAAGAATTAACCTGAAAATCGTTCACCTAACTGCTTAAATTAAAAATAGTTCTCGAATATATAATGTATATATAATTCATATGTACTATGTGTATAACAGTATATATTCAATATATAATCTAATTACATCGGCTAAAAAAAGTACATAATAAATCTGATCGGCTATATGTGTAAAGATCCCTGCAAATAATTGGCCATTTTTATATAATTTCTACAAGCCCAAATGAGCAAGTTGGACTTCAGAGTCCATAAAACAAAAGGAGCATAAGCAAATTTTTAGTTCTTCTAAAAAATAAAGAAAATGTTTTAAGAGAATATGTGAACTCGTATTATTTTTATCTTTTGCTAACCAAAATTGTTCAAACACTCCTGATTTATGTACATATCTTACTCTTAGCTACTAACATTTCCTACCAAATTTGTGATTAATTGATAACTGATCACGCCCAACTATGCCTTATTAAAGGACACGCGAATATTGTAAATATAACCTAAGTATTTATGCCCAGATGTCGAATCCACAGAGAATTAACCTATCAATTACTTTTGTTGTTTAGAAGCAACTTCCCCAAACGTTGCAAACAACAGTTGATGATATTTCTAATAACTAAGACTGAAAGCAAATAAACAGCTGTAAACTAAATATGCTTGAGTTGTAAACAATAATGAGAAGGTTCTAAGGTAGTGATTTCCCCTATTGAAAGAATCCCTTCCGATTATGTTTCATATAGATTCACCAAAATATCTCTATCAATCATGAGCACTCTTTTTACCGTAAATCTCTCCCGAGTAATCGCGATAATTTACTAGACGCACTCTCCCGAGATACGCTAGCTGACTTTGTTTATTACAGCTCACTTTAGATTGCACCTAAGGCTTCGTTATCCCTAATCCCGCCTTTAAACCTGCAGTTATAGATCTCTCTTATACTTTGGGAGTGATGTTGTTCAACAATTACCTAAATATGCACTCTCTTCCGAGTTATGCACACTAAATAGGCACAACTAATTGAGGATCCTGTCAATTAACTACAACAAACACGCAGTTGAACAAATAGAGATTAAACTGGCAGACTATATTAACATAATCAAGAAGTTCATCTTTCAATAGGTTCCATCAAAACCTTAGATTAAAGTATTTAGCTACTCATAACAACATAATGATAAACTACGAAAATATTCATAATGGAAAATTGCAAGAAAATCGAAGAAATAAAGAACTATGATGTTTTTGGGTGATCTCTCACACTTGTTTATCTTGCAAAAGTAATCTCAAAATAAGCCTAACCTATCTTGGACGAGTTTCTACACCTTATAAGGGCTTTACAAAACGTTTTTCCGAATTTACACTTTGACCCCCCGAAATTCTGAGTTTTGAACATGCCGCCGCGGCCGTGGCGTCGACCGCGGGGCACTCTGTCTCCAATCGCGGCGCGAACCGCGGGGAGCACTGTTGGGCCTTTTGTCTCAGCGTTCCTTCTCTTTTTGCTCTTTTGTGTTCGGGTACTTCTTGAGTGGGTGCTTTTTTCATGTTATTGCCTCTAAACATTTCATGTTGCTTCCTCACATTTTATATTCCCCGCAAAACCAAATAGCATCAATTAAAGCATTTTATTGACAACTTACATTACAAAACAACAACAAAGCATGGGCAATTATGGTGTACATAACAACTATATAGCCTATTATCAATTACCAAACGTCATATAATAAATTTCACACATGTAGGGGACAAAGAAAATTTTGATAAGAGAATTAAAAAAAATACTTAAATGCCACACTTGAGATTTGAAGATGTACTTCTTCAACGTCAAAAGTATTCAGAAATTTATATATGTACAAGAAATTAATTTTTCCCTATTTTGTAGTATAATATTCCGATGAGAGGAATTCGCATTGCATGTGGTTCCGCTACCGTTGGGATGTTTACCCCTGTTATCTTGGACACAAAACATAACAAATAGTTCTAAACATAACAATAACAATAAAGAGTACTAAAATCTTATGTATGATAACAAAAATTACTGTCACGATCCGGATTTTCTACCCTCGGGAGTCGTGATGGCGCCTACTAATAGGAGCTAGGCAAGCCAACTTAATCTACTTCCTTTTAGCAATTATCGTCCATTTAATGAAAACAAAATATAATATGATAAAGTGAAAGTCTCCAACATAATTAACTGAAAGGAATGCGCAAGTTTAACAAAATCCTCTACCCAAGACTGGTGTCACAATACTCACGAACGTCTAGAGAATACTAAATACAAGGTTTGAATGAAACATAAAACTGTCTGCTTCGGTACAAGTGGTAACAAACTGAAGAAAATAGAAAAGGACTCCGGGCCTGCGGACGTCAGCAAGGCTACCTCGAATGTCCCTGGACTGAAAGCTCGCTCCCATAATGCTACTGCTACTCAAACACTGCTCCAACACCTGGATCTGTGCAAAAATATGCACAGAGTGTAGCATCAGCACAACCGACCCCATGTGCTGGTAAGTGCCTGGCCTAACCCCGGCGAAGTAGTGACGAGGCTAGGACTAGACTCTAGAAAAACCTGTACATATATGCACAGAGTATAGCATCAGTACAACCGACCCCATATGCTGGTAAGTGCCTGGCCTAACCCCGGCGAAGTAGTGACGAGGCTAGGACTAGAATCCAGAAAAACCTATGCATATATATATATATATATATATATATATATATATATATATATATATATATATATATATATATATATATATACACACAAATACAAATACAACGAAATAATAGCGAAAAAATAAACAATTAAAGTTGGGAGGGGGAAACGTGCTTATGGAGTAGCAGATAAAACGGAATATCAGGAATAACAAAAGGAACTACATCTGATTTCTTCTATCACAGAATAAGAGAAAACAAACTACTTTCACTTGTTTCAATTTCCTCTCGTTGCAGGCGTGCAACTCGATCCCATTTCTCATAATATCACGTGGTAGGCGTACCACTCGATCCCATTTCTTAATATCACGTGGTAGGCGTACCACTCGATCCCATTTTATAATATCACGTGGTAGGCGTACCACTCGATCCCATTTCATATTATCACGTGGTAGGCGTACCACTCGATCCCATTTCATAATATCACGTGGTAGGCATACCACTCGCTCCCATTTCAGTATATAATGTGTGGTAGGCGTACCACTTACTCTCATTTAATATATCATATGTGGTAGGCGTGCCACTCGCTCCCATTTCTTTCAACACAATACACAATATAGTCCCGGCAAGGGAAAAAGTTAATATAACGATTTTCCGGTGAGGGAACAAGAATAAGAAATAAACTATCCCGGCAAGGGAAAATATGTCATAATAAACTATCCCGACAGGGGAACAAGATAATATAATAAACTATCCCGGCAAGGGAGATCCATCCATAACCAAACTTATTAAATTTCTACTTAACACAATTAAATCAATACTCAGTCTCATCAATTACTGGCTCAGTGTTAAAGATTTCCAACCAAGTCCTCATAAACAACAATTAAGAATTCGATAATTTAGCAATTCAGGACTCACGGTCATGCTCTACACCAATGTATAGGTACTCGTCACCATGCCTATACACCGTACTCGACAAATAGCAATTAGCAAATAAGACTCTACTCCTATTCCCTCAAGCCAAAGTTAGACCAAACACTTACCTCAACTTCTACGGCTAAATCAATCCACAACGATCGCTTTCCCTCTCGAATTCGGATCCATCTCAATCAAATCTATGAAATAACAACTTTATATTATCAATAATAGCTAAACAAATCAAAACCAATGCCTAAATATAGATTCCCAACCTTTCTTCCAAAAATTCCAAAATCGACCCCGGGCTCGCTTGATCAAAACCTGAGGTTCGGACCAAATTCATATCCCCCATTCCCCCACGAGCCCGAATATATAATTTATTTTCAAATTCGACCCCAAAACGAGATCTAAATCAAAGAAAATTGAAAAGCCCTAATTCTACCCATTTCCCCAATTTCCACCCTAATCCATGTGATTTAAGCTCAGGAAATCACTAATTAACGGAAGAAAATGAAGGAAATAAGTTAAATAATAATTACCCAATAAGCTTTGGTCAAGAAGAGCTCTAGAAATTACCTATGGGCTGTGGAGAAGATGAGTTTGTGTGTTTTTGGGTGAAAAATTCCGTCACTGTTCTGTTTTGGGTATTTAAAATCACTTGGCAAAAATGCCCTTCGCGTTCGCGGGAAGGGGGTCACGAAGGGTAAATGGGTCAAGGCACTACTATCGCGGAAAGACGAACGCTAATGCGCAGAAGGAACGGTTGGGGGTCCAGGGGTTTACTCTATGCGAATGTGTAGGTACACACGTGAACGCGATGAAGGATGGGCTGCCACTGTGCGAACGCGTGATCTGTTTCGCGGATGCGAAGAAGAAGTTGCTGGGCTCCTATTTTTGGCTTACGCAATCACGATGGTGGTGATGTGAATGCGAAGGAGAAAAACATTAGAGCTTTGCGAACGCGAAGGAAGGCCCGCGAACGTATAGAGGGGAAGACCTGGGCACTTATTGTAGAATTTTCTGCAACATTTACTAAGTTTCCAACTATCCCGAACGCATCCGAAAATACTCCCGAGCCCTCAGGGCTCCTAACCAATCATACACACTAACTCAAGCACATCCTAAGAACTTAACCGAGCGATCAAATCGCCAAAATAACATCACAAACGAGGAATCAAACCTCAAAATCAACACTTTTCATCAAAGTTCTTAAATTTTCAAACTTAGAGATTTAGGTCCGAAACACGTCAAATGACGTCCAATTTCAACCAAATTACATAGAAACGTCTTAAACCATATATAAGACCTGTACCGGCCACCGTAACCAAAATACGGGCCCGATACCATTACATTCTAATCCATTTTCATTTCAAGCTTTCATATTATTTTCAGAAAAATAATTTCTCTTAAAAATTCATTTCTCGGGCTCGGGGCCTCAGATTTCGATTCCGGGTATACGCTCAAGTCTCATATTTTTCTACGGACCCTCCGGGACTGTCACATCACGGGTCCGAGTCCGGGTCCGTTTACCTAAAATATTGACCAAAGTCAACTTTAATCATTTTAAAGCCACATTTTAGCAATTTTCACATAATTTAACATATAAGCTTTCCGGCTACGTGCCCGGACTATGCACTCAAATCGAGACAAGTAAAAATAAGGTTTTCAAGGCCTCGGAAGCACGGAAAAAGGGAGAAAACAGGTGATGACCCTTTGGGTCGTCACATTCTCCACCTCTAAAACAACCGTTCGTCCTCGAACGGACAAAAGAAAGAAGTACCTGAGTCTGGAAAAAGATGAGGATAACAACTCCGCATATCAGACTCGGACTCCCAGGTTGATGCCTTAGGAGGGTGACCTCTCCACTGAACGTGCAAAGAAGGAAAACTCTTCAACCTCAACTGTCGAACCTGTCGGTGTAGAATAACTATCGGCTCGTCCTCATAAGATAGATCCTTGTCCAACTGGACAGTGCTAAAATCTAATACGTGGGCTAGATCGCCGTGATACCTCCGAAGCATGGACACATGAAACACTAGATGCACGGCTGACAAGCTAGGCAGAAAGGCAAGTCTATAAGCCACCTCTCCGACACGATCGAGAATCTGAAACGGACCGATGAACCTAGGTCTAAGCTCGCCCTTCTTCCCAAATCTCATCACGCCCTTCATAGGTGACACTCGGAGCAATACCCGCTCACCAACCATAAAAGCTATGTCTCGAACCTTGCGATCTGCATAGCTTTTCTGCCTGGACTGAGCTTTTCAAAGCCTATCCCGAATGATCTTGACCTTATCCAAGGCCTCTTGAGCTAAATCTGTACCCAACAACCGAGCCTCTCCCGGCTCAAACCACCCAACTGGAGACCGACATCGCCTACCATACAACACCTCATATGGAGCCATCTGAATGTTGGACTAGTAGCTGTTGTTGTAGGTGAACTCTGCTAAGATAAAAACTGGTCCCACGAGCCTCCAAAATCAATGACACAGGCTCAAAGCATATCCCCCAATATCTAAATATTCCGTTCGGACTGTCTGTCCGTCTGATGATGAAATGTTGTGCTCAAATCCACCTGGATGCCCAACTCTCGCTGAACTGATCTCCAGAAACGCGAGGTAAACTGCGTACCCCAGTCCGAAATGATAGATACTGGCACCCCATGAAGGCGAACTATCTTTTTGATGTAGATCTCAGCTAACTTCTCGAATGAATAGGTGGCTGCAACAGGAACAAAAATGCGCTGACTTGGTCAGCCTATCAATAATGACCCAAACTGCATCAAACTTCTTTCGAGTCATCGGAAGTCCAGTAACAAAATCCATAGTAATCCTTTCCCACTCCCACTAGGGAAGCTCAATCCTATGAAACAAACCACCAGGCCTCTGATGCTCATACTTAACCTGCTGACAGTTCAAACATCGAGCCACATATGCAATAATATCTTTCTTCATTTTGCGCTACCAATAGTGCTGCCTCAGATCCTAATACATCTTTGCGGCGCCCGAATGAATAGAATACCGAGAACTATGGGCCTCCGCTAAGATCAACTCTCGAATCCCATCAACATTGGGCACACAAACTCGCCCCTGCAATCTCAAAACACCATAATCATCTAAGGTCACCCTCTTGGCACCTCCATGTTGCACCGTGTCTCTCAGGACATACAAATGGGGATCATCAAACTACCAATCACGGATACGCTCCAATAATGAAGAACGAGCGACCGTGCAAGCCAACACTCTGCTACGCTCAGAAATATCCAACCTCACAAGACGATTGGCCAAGGCCTGAACATCCAAAGCAAGCGGTCTCTGGCTAACCGAAATATAAGCAAGACTACCCATACTGGCGGACTTCCTACTCAATGCATCAGCCACCACATTGGCCTTCCCCGGGTGATACAAGATAGTAACATCATAGTCCTTTAGCAACTCCAACCACCTCCTCTGCCTCAAATTCAACCCCTTCTGCTTGAACATATACTGAAGACTCTTGTGATCAGTGTACACCTCACACGTCACACCATATAGATAATGCCCTTAAATATTCAAAGCATGAACAATGACTGCCAACTCTATATCATGAACCGGATAATTCTTCTCGTGGATCTTCAACTGCCTCGAAGCATAGGCAATGACTTTTCCATCCTGCATCAATACTGCACCAAGCCTAATACGGGAAGCATCACAATAGACTATATAAGGCCCTGAACCTATGGGAAAAACCAATACCGGTGTTGTGGTCATAGCTATCTTGAGCTTCTGAAAGCTTGCCTCGCACTCATCCGACTATCTGTACCGGGTCCCCTTCTGGGTCAATCTGGTCATCAGGGCTTCAATAGATGAAAACCCCTCCACGAATCGACGATAATAACCTACTAACCCCAAGAAACTCCGAATCTCTGTAGCTGATGCTGGTCGAGGCTTGTTCTTGACTGCCTCAATCTTCTTCGGGTCCACCTGGATACCCTCTGCTGATACAACATGACCCAGAAATGCAATCGAACTCAACCAGAACTCACACTTCGAAAACTTAGCATATAGCTGACTATCCTTCAGAGTCTGAAGAACCACTCTAAGATGCTGCTCGTGCTCCTCCTGGCTACTGGAGTACACTAGAATATCATCAATAAAGACCATCACGAACAAGTAAAAATAAGGCCTGAACACTTCAATAAGGCCTGCACACTTCATCAACTCCATAAATGTTGATTGGGCGTTGGTCAACCCAAATGACATGACCAGGAACTCATAATGCCCATACCGAGTGCGGAATGCTGTCTTAGGGACATCAGACGCCCTAATCCTCAGCTGATGGTAGCCAGATCTCAAGTCTATCTTTGAAAACACATTGGCACCCTGAAGTTGGTCGAATAAATCGTCAATCCTTGGCAGTGGATACTTGTTCTTTATCGTCACTTTGTTCAATTTCCAGTAATCAATGCACATCCTCATCAAACCATCCTTTTTCTTCACAAATAACACATGCGCACCCCAAGGAGAAACACTAGGTCAGATAAAACCCTTCTCTAGCAAATCCTGCAATTGGTCCTTTAACTCCTTCAATTCTGGAGGGGCCATGCGATACAGCGGGATAGAAATAGGCTGCGTGCCCGAAGCCAGATCTATACAGAAGTCAATATCCCTGTCGGGCGGCATCCCCGGCAGGTTTGAAGGGAAAACCTTGGGGAACTCCCAAACAATAGGAACAAAATCAATAGAAGGGACCTCTGTGTTGGAATCGCGAACATACGCCAGATAAGATAAACACCCCTTCTAGACCATGTGTCGAGCCTTCACATATGATATAACACTGCGAGTGGCATGACCTGGGGTCCCTCTCCACTCCAAACGGGGCAAATCTGGTAAAGCCAGGGTCACGGTCTTGGCGTGACAATCCAAAATAGCATGATGTGGGGACAACCAATCCATCCCTAATATGACATCTAAATCTACCATGTTTAGGAGCCACAAGTCAACACGGGTCTCAAGACCCTCAAACACTACTACACAGGAATGATGCACTCGGTCGACCACTATCGAATCAGCCACCGGTGTAGATACATAGACATGAATACTCAAAGCATCACTAGGCATGACCAAGTATGGTGCAAAATAGGAAGACATATACGAATACGTAGACCCAGGGACAAATAGCACTGAAGCATCTCTAATACAAATCAGAATGGTACCTGTAATGTATGCATCTGAAGACTCAGCCTCTTGCCTGGCTGCTGGCTGGACTCTACCTCTGGCGACCTGAACTCCACCTCTATGGCTTCTACCCCCCCACCTCTAACACCCCTGCCACCACCTCTAGCTGGTTGGGTAGGCTGAGGAACCTCTAGTGTCTGAATCCTAGTACGAGAATTTTGATACTGAGAGCTGCTCGAAGCTCGTGGGCAAAATCTGACAATGTGCCTCAAATCACCAAGAGCATGGCAAGACCTCGTCTGCTGCGGCTGAGCACCCCTCAACCTCGAGCAAGCCCTCTTGAGATGACCATACTCGCCACATTCATAACATTCATGCGACTGCTGTAGTTGCGAAAACTAAGGCTGACCATGTAGTACCATGAGTGACCTGGAGAGCTGACTGAAAGGGCCTAGGAGGATGGCCTCTACCATAAGAACCTCTTCCTCCAGACGAGGTACCATTGAATCTGCGTGCATGACGGGGACTCTTACCCTACCCATGACCACCTCCTTGTGGTAGAAACCTCTCAACTCTACGGCCTACATTTGGCGCCTCCTGAAAAGTGACCTCACTACCGGCCTGAGCCACTATATCCGGCTGATCTTCCACCGCTGGCTGAACAACTGGAAGCAAACCCGCTCGAATGACGCCCTCCACAAAGCCTACCAACCTGAACAAAGCGTCCTGAAGAATTGGGGTGGCTATGAACCCCTCTGGGACCTGAGCTGGGCCCACCGGAGCTGCTGGGCTGGAACCTCCTCGTCATAATAAACCTGAGGTTCTATATCTGGGGCTTCTACTCGGGGCTAAGCTCTGCCTTGGCTTCTGGCACGACCTCGGTCTCGCCCTCTGCCCCTCCTAGGAGCTGCTGCTGGGGGCTTGGGCTGCTGCGCGGTAGAAGAGGAAGCATGTGTTCTCGCCATCTGCGAAAGAACAGAGTAGAAAGACAAGCAGTATTTGAGAAACACAATCGCACGTCAAGAAAGAACAAAAGTGAAATTTTCCTAACTCTGTAGCCTCTAGGGGATAAATACAGACATCTCCATACCGATCCCTTAGACTCTACCGAGTTTGTCCATGAGTTACGAGACCTATGTAACCTAGTGCTCTGATACCAACTTGTCACGACCCGGATTTCCCACCCTCGGGAGTCGTGATGGCGCCTACTTATAGGAGCTAGGCAAGCCAACTTAATCTACTTACTTTTAGCAATTATCGTCCATTTAATGAAAACAAAACATAATATGATAAAGTGGAAGTCTCAAACATAATTAACTGAAAGGTATGCTGAAATTTAGCAAAATCCTCTACCCAAGACTGGTGTCACAATACTCACGAACGTCTAGAGAAAACTAAATACAAGGTTTGAATGAAACATAAAACTGTCTACTTCGGTACACGTGATAACAAACTGAAGAAAATAGAAAGGGACTCCGGGCCTGCGGACGTCAGCAAGGCTACCTCAAATGTCCCTGGACTGAAAGCTCGCTCCCAGAGTGCTACTGCTACTCAAATGCTGCTCTAACACCTGGATCTGTGCAAAAAGATGAACAGAGTATAGCATCAGCACAACCGACCCCATATGCTGGTAAGTACCTGGCCTAACCCAAGCGAAGTAGTGACGAGTCTAGGACCAGACTCCAGACAAACCTGTGCATATATATATATATATATATATATATATACATACATACATACAAATACAATAAAATAATAGCGGAACATAAACAATTAAAGCTGGGAGGGGGAAACTTGCTTATGGAGTAGCAAATAAAACGGAATATCAGGAATAAGAAAAGGAACTACATCTGATTTCTTCTATCACAGAATAAGGGAAACACAAACCACTTTCACTTGTTTCAATTTTCTCTCGTTGCAGGCGAGCAACTCGATCTCATTTCTCATAATATCACGTGGTAGGCGTACCACTCGATCCCATTTCTTAATATCACGTGGTAGGCATACCACTCGATCCCATTTCATAATATCACGTGGTAGGCGTACCACTCGATCCCATTTCATAATATCACGTGGTAGGTGTACCACTCGATCCAATTTCATAATATCACGTGGTAGGCGTACCACTCGCTCCCATTTCAGTATATAATGTGTGGTGGGCATATCACTCGCTCCCATTTCAATATATCATGTGTGGTAGGAGTACCACTCGCTCCCATTTTAATATATCATGTGTGGTAGGCGTACCACTCGCTCCCATTTCTTTCAACACAATACACAATATAGTCCTAGCAAGGGAAAAAGTTAATATAATGATTTCCCAGTAAGGGAACAAGAATAATAAATCAACTATCCCGGCAAGGGAAAAGATATCATAATAAACTATCCCGGCAAGGGAACAAGATAATATAATAAACTATCTCGGCAAGGGAGATCCAGCCATAACCAAACTTATTCAATTTCTACTTAACACAATTAAATCAATACTCAGTCACATCAATTACTGGCTCAATGTTAAAGATTTCCAACCAAGTCCTCATAAACAACAATTAAGAATTCGATAATTTAGCAATTCAGGACTCACGGTCATGCTCGACACCAGTGTATAGATACTCGTCACCATGCCTATATACCGTACTCGACAAATAGCAATTAACAAATAAGACTCTACTCCTATTCCCTCAAGCCAAAGTTAGACCAAACACTTACCTCAACTTCCACGGCTAAATCAATCCACAATGACCGCTTTTTCTCTCGAATTTGGTTCCAACTCAATCAAATCTATAAAATAACGACTTTATAATATTAATAATAGCTAAACAAATCAAACCCAATGCCTAAATATAGATTCCCAACCTTTCTTTCAAAAATTCCAAAATCGACCCCGTGCCCGCTTGGTCAAAACCCGAGGTTCGGACCAAATTCATATCCCCCATTCCCCCACGAGCCGGAATATACAATTTATTTTCAAATTCGACCCCAAAACGAAGTCTAAATCAAAGAAAATTGAAAAGCCCTAATTCTACCCATTTCCCCAATTTTCACCCTAATCCATGAGATTTAAGCTCAGGAATTCACTAATTAATGGAAGAAAATGAAGGAAATAAGTTAAATAATACTTACCCAAGAAACTTTGGTGAAGAAGAGCTCTAGAAATCGCCTATGGGTTGTGGAGAAGATGAGTTCGTGTGTTTTTGGGTGAAAAATCCCGTCAATATTTTGTTTTGGGTATTTAAAATCACTGGACAAAAATGCCCTTCGTGTTCGCGGGAAGGGGGCCGCGTTCACGAAGGGTAAATGGGTTAAGGCCCCCGATCGCGGAAAGACGAACCCGAACGCATAGAAGGAACGGCTGGGGGTCCAGGGGTTTACTCTATGCGAATGCGTTGGTACACACGCGAACGCGATGAAGGATGGGCTGCCACTGTGCGAACGCGTGATCTATTTCGCGGACGCGAAGAAGAAGTTGATCGGATCTTATTTTTGGCTTATGCGATCGCGATGGTGGTGATGTGAACGCGAAGGAGAAAAATATTAGAGCTCTGCGAACGCGAAGGAAGGCCCGCGAACGTATAGAGGGGAAGACCTGGGCACTTATTGCAGAATTTTCTGCAACATTTACTAAGTTTCCAACTACCCCGAACACATCCGAAAATACTCCCCAGCCCTCAGGGCTCCTAATCAATCATACACACTAACTCAATCACATCCTACGAACTTAACCGAGCGATCAAATCGCCAAAATAACATCACAAACGAGGAATCAAACCTCAAAATCAATACTTTTCATCAAACTTCTTAAATTTTCAAACTTAGAGATTTAGGTCCGAAATACGTTAAATGACGTCCGATTTCAACCAAATTACACAGAAACATCTTAAACCACATATAAAACCTGTACCGGTCGCCGGAACCAAAATACGGGCCCGATACCAATACTTTCTAATCCATTTTCATTTCAAAATTTCATATTAATTTCAGAAAAATAATTTCTCTTAAAAAATTATTTCTCGGGCTCGGGACATTGGATTTCGATTCCTGGCATACGCCCGAGTCCCATATTGTTTTACGGACCCTTTTGGACTGTCACATCACGGGTACGGGTCCGTTTACCTAAAATATTGACCAAACTCAACTTTAATCATTTTAAAGCCACATTTTAGCAATTTTCACAGAATTTAACATATAAGCTTTCCGGCTACGCGCCCGGACTGCGCACGTAAATTGAGGCAAGTAAAAATGAGATTTTCAAGGCCTCGGAAGCACGGAAAAAAGGGAGAAAACATGTGATGACCCTTTGGGTCGTCACAATTACATACAAAAACAATGCAGTTTGTAGTTACATATATTTTCAAGTTATTTCACGTCCATTACTACCCAATCGCATTCCCTGGCCTATACTTTTTCAACTATGTTAAAGTCTAGGTATAAGTCTTAAACTATTGAAATAATTTGATATTAATCTTTCCAATTTGAAGTCATTGTTCAGTACATGGTCAATATTCTCATGTACCTGAAGTTTCAATATCCAGTCTCTTCAAATAAAGAAAACAAAATGTGTGCGAGGATTGATTAATAATAGGATGCTGCTAAAAGTAGTGATTAATTGAATTTACTAGAATTTTACATTTAGTACAAAAAATTACCAACTTTCTTTTGTTTCAACAAGGACGTGTTATGGATGTGTGTGTGTTGGGGACTTTTGGGGGGGTGGGGT
>MU684430.1:45270-76480 GCA_026770625.1 Nicotiana glauca
TGAAATGAAGCTGCTCATGGCCTCAGACTGCTGAACGACGTGCTAGGGCTCAAAACGACTGGTCGGGTCGTTACATTCTCTCCCACTTAAACATACGTTCGTCCTCGAACGTGCTGAGAACTATACTGAAGTAGTCTGAAATCACTGTTTAGCACCTCATGCACCTTCCCGTGCTACCACAACTTAGCTGAGCACATCAGCTCGATAAATTCTGAAGATATTTCCTTTTATTCAAACAAATAAGCCTTATAGTCCTATTCCAACATCCGGAATTCTATGCCAGGCCTATTTCCAACATAAGACCACCAAATCATTCACCACACACTATACCTATCATGACTACATAACCTTGCTGAATTCTTACTTTGCAACACTTAATCCACAGGACCAAGATAATATTTTCTGATCAACTTAGCCAACATTCAACGGGTCAGATGCTCCCATTGCACCTCATAACACACGCAAGTCTTACCCTAACTCTTACAATACCTCCGCGATGGATGGGATGTGCCAGAATTCATAATCAGCTGCTGAGTCAACCAATCATTAAATCTATACTTCTGACAAGAAACATCACCACATGCTAGACGAAATAATGATCTTTGCTCCTTAATATACTTCATATAATCAGATTGCACTGATCCTAAATCCCAAAATCTTGTCTCACCCTGTACGAACTACTCAGGCAATAAGCCACTCTGAATGCGATCACAAGCCTCATATGACGCCACAATGTGCCAATAGGCCACCAATCCGAACACAACACAAACAGGAAATCGAACTCTAGAAGGAATTAACTAACCCCCGCACTAATACGGACTTTCCTTAAAAGATAGGAAGCGAAACACACAAAATAGCATATAGAAAACCAGACTCGACATCACACTGTTGCGGCACGCAACCCGATCCAAACAACAAACCCATGGAGGTGTGCTACTCGTTCCACGCATAGATCTCCCATAAGGAGATTGCACTTCGAGCTAAATCTGCTCATTACAATAAGAATATCAAATTTCGATCGCAAGCACGCTAAGTGCATAGTACCATCCCTGAGAAAACACATAGCGCTATAGGCTACAAAACTCAAGCACAACCGAGGTATGATACAAGATCTGAATCTTAAGAGCCATTCTGCTCACATAACATCATCACCACGCGGAACCTTAACACATAAGAATTTACCAAGCCGTCTCACAACTCATACGGCGTAATACATCATTACCTGGAATAGCTGATGATAAAATAACACCCCCGACTGTTCCTCCATAAGGAACGCTAGCTGAAACGAACACCACTGGCCTAATATAAAGCCCTGTTCACATATAAATCAATCCACTGATCTCAAGCCAAATTTCTGATTGCACCAACTTGGCTAATAACCTTTCAAAGGTCCATAGTAACTCCCTTTGCCTCATCACACGTAAGAACAATCATCATAACCAGAGCAACCTCCTCAGTTCATAACCCAATAAACAAAGTGCCCTTCAGGCATAAATTCTCAAATCAATAAAATTACCACAATCCTCATACTTGGTTTAAATCTTTAGTCGGTCAAGTGACTACATGTCACACTTATACAATCTCCCCGTGGGGCATGCTCCCACAATCTTCCGAGTTAAATAATGGATCCACACATTTAAACCATCGGACACACCAACGCTGAAAAGTGATCAAGAATTTTTAACCAAGATCAACCCTTTCCTTGCTCATCCGAGCCCGTGACATCTTTGCCAACACCGAACTGCAACCTTGATCCTCACTCCGAATTTCCATGCTACTAACTGCACCCAACATGCCAATATACGATAGAACACGATTTTCATCATAACTCCGAAATCATTAATATTTTAACTCTTCATCATATAAGAACTTTGCACTTAACTCACTTCAGGAGAATCATAGCAACAAACAGGAAAATCCCCATAACTGTAGAATATACAAATCTGCAAGTAGTGATCCAAGCCACCATAATCCTTCCGAAATCCGCTTCCACTTAACAAGCCACAATAGAAGAATGCCCCTGATAAATCATCAGTCACGGCGGCCGACAGACCTCACACGTACCGCCACAGATCATACACATAACTTGATCACGCGGACCGAACTGATCACTGGCCCCAACATGCCAATTCAACTATGGCTAATCAATTTACCTTCTTCCAATTCATCCTTGCTTGCCTTAGAAATAAGACTCACTCCATTCAACACATAACATACTCCATCTACACTCGCCCCGAGTGACCTTGAATCACGAGACCAGGCTGTCTCAATTCCCACGAACTATTTTATATCACCCAAATGCTACACCACAAATCAAAATATCATAGAACATTCTGGGCACCTTCTCATAAGTTGTTACAAAGCTTGATTCTTAACTGTACTCATCGGCTCGAAATCATTGAGCACCACACCTACCTTCTGAATCCACTAGGACCATTATTGATAGCCACCCGCTCTGACTTGGTCCCGAATATAATTCACTCCATAAATATTATAACACACGAATACTCTCTCGGCGAAGCACCCGACGAAATCACTCTCTCTGAAACTTGTATCTATACTAGGCATAAGTCTTGAACCTTTTTCCAAATCTGAACATGAGCCAATAAGGACAACCATCGTATGCCTCCAACAATTCATTCGCTCAAATTACCACTTATTGTCTTTTCCCGTAGCTGAAATAACCCATCGATATGCAAATAAACAGAGACCTCGCAAATAATTAACCATGCAACCCAATCTTAGGCGGTGGGACTCTCCCACTTAGCTTGAAGCCATTATTACACAACTCTGGAACTCACCAGAATCCTTTATCTCTTGTTGACATAACCTTATGAAATCATCCGCCGTAATTTCTCGAAATCTTCCTGTAAATCCCCATCTTTCATATTCTGAATCATCATCCACATTCGCACGACCGACCTCTTTGTTGGACAACCAATATAATTCCTTGCAGAAGTTTCGCCAATCACGCGACCGCTAATCTGCTCACGGGAGATAACCCGCTTGTGGAAACCACTTCCTGACACCTTTCAAATGCTGCTGCACGGGATACAGTCACTATGACATCAAAAACCAAATCCTGAGTCCAAGCTCACTCTCTAGCTGCACCAGTCCGTTCACTCCTCGTAGACATCAATTAAATGTGCGGCAACATCTTCCCAAATTCAGAGTTGTGCTGCACCCTCCTCCATTTCAAGCAGCTCATTTCCGCCATATTAACCTTCTGTCGCATAATAGCCCATACTTGAAGTCATACCCGCAGACTTCAATCACCAATCATTAAAATGCCCAATTCGATCCAAACTCTCCTTAAGGTATGCATTCATCCTACTACCAAGCCCGTATGCAACACCCGCCACTCTCCCACTTTGGCGGAACTCATCTCCTTAATCGGTCACTCGACCTTGCTTCTCATACTTGACCTTCTAGAAATTTTAAACACCGCTTGACACTTCCCACATGTCTTTCCTCATACTTTGCTGCTCAATTGTTGCCTTAAATAAAACCTATCTTCGTGGCACTTGAACCCACAATAGCTGTTAATCTTTAAGCCTTTCCAAAGGTCATCTTTATCTATCCGTCAATATTAGAATTTCTGATTCGATCTTGAACCACCGCACCATGCGACAACTGACAGTCGTATCTCCAATACTATTTCACAATATCCTGCCATAAAGGTGAATTGTAGCAGATTATAACATCGACGAACTTGGTACGTTCCAATAGGACCACGACACCCCATCATAGAAGAAAAGCTCCACCACGCTTGCAAATGCCAAGTCTCATTACTTTCACTAGTCCACATCTGACCATTCTTAATCCGATTGCCTTTTCCCCTGCCAGAAATAAAATACTGAATCCCTTGATTACACGGTGAGTAAACCTCCCTTCAATTCATCCACTGGCCCGACACGTGGGCAAACATCCTACCCTCACAACAACACTGCGAAAAATCACTCATGAGCATCATGGCAACCTGTGCCTAGCCTCAAGGCTCTCAAAAGTCCTGTTACTGAGCTGAACAATAGAATACCCTTCCATAAAGCGACAATAATAGTCCAATCAACTATACCGGGAAAATCATCCCGCGCCACATTTGTAGTGCCATTTCAATTCTTCAAATTCTCGATTTCTAGCAAGCATTCGCGTCGCGTAAGATTGAGTAAGAAAGAATCAAAGGCATAGGCCTCAAAGGAATAGAACCGCACGATAAGGAAATCAAGAAGGGAAGTACTCCTTACAGCCCTGTAGCCTCCTGAGGATAAGTCCAGACATCTCAGTACCGATCCGCGAGACTCTACTAGACTTGCTCATGACTCATGAGACCGACGAGAACCTAGTGCTCTGATACCATGTTGTCACGACCCAAAATCCACTAAGGTTCGTGGTGACGCCGGACACCTCTGTCAGGCCAGCCAACTCAAATACTTTAAGTTAGTCTCGTTTTAACACTTTTGAAATATAGGACTTTTCCTTCATTATTTAGAAATTTTATAGAATATATTTTCAAATCAAATTTAAAGGTTAAGAAATTAATACAATACTCCAAACCATCCCAGAACCTGGTGTCACAAGTGCATGAGCATCTACTGATAAGAGAAATAAAATACAACATCCGCCCGGGATAAAGTAGATGGAAAGTTAATACAGTACAAAGGAATGGACTACTCTAGCTGCGGCCGTCTCGAATGATGCAGCTCACCTAGTCCCAGAATCATCCGTGCTGCTATGCCTAGTAAGCCACTGGAGTCACATATACCTGTGCAACAAAATGCACAGCAAGTGTAGCATGAGTACAAAAACAGCGTGTACCCAATGAGTATCCCGCCTAATCCCGAAGGGGTAGAGACGAGATGATCAACTTTGACACTCTCTAGTGGCCCAATAATTATTCATCCTTAATAAATATATTAAACAGTGGATTTATTTTATAAACATGATTTTAATCCAAATAGAGGAAACAAGTAAACACATAATTCTTTCATAGGAATTTTCCATAGGTCCTCTTTATTATTAACAAATATATCTCGAGCTAGGGTGAGGCAGTGACAACTTAAATAAGTTCAGGACAGCAACACAAACATGCGCAAATCATGCCGAGGTCGACGACCCGCTCCAACAGAAATGTAAATTGTGCACTGCCGAGGGTCGAGCGGCCCGTACAATAGATGCATCTATTTAATCTGCCGAGGCGTTTGGCCCGTTCCAGAAATAAACACATACCCTGCTCGTGAATCATGCATGCGACGCAAGTACACATAAGACTACATGCTCAATTAGTCAAATAAGAGCGTATCGGGGAACATTTATTCAAATAAAACCAATTCTCCTTTAACAATTTTAATAAATGAAGCTTAATCCCTTTGAAATTCATTTACTAATTTAATGTGATTTAGGCAATTCAAGCCATCAATGGATTCACAAATAATCCAAGTATAACATGCTTTTGGGTCCTAGACTAACCGGACAATAGCATAATAGTAGCTACGCACGGACTCTCGTCACCTCGTGCATACGTAGCCCCCCACAAATAGGAGCACATAACCAATTTAACTCACCTAAGGGGTAAATTCCCCCTCACAAGAATAGAAAGGAGACTCACCTCGCTTCGAAGATCCACAACCGGCATTCTACATCCTTCTGAAGGCTCAAACCAATGCAAAATGCTCCAAAACTAGCCAATGATCATACAAATCCATTAATATAAGCTCAATTAAACTTTACAACCCAATTTGTAACAATTCCTAACCCCAAACGAAAAGTTGACGAAAATGCCCTCGGGCCCACGTGCCCGGAATCCAAAATTTTTTGAAGATAAATATTACCCATCGCCTCACGAACTCAAATATATAATTTTCTCTAAATTCCATACCCAAAATCAAGGTCAAATTCCATGAATACTAATTTTCTAGGTTTTCCCTCAAACCCTAAGTTTCTACAATTTTCCATGTCTAAATCCATATATAAACCTTGTATATACTCAAAACTAGTAGAAATCACTTACCTCATGCTTGGTGATGAAAATGGCACTCCAAAGTTGCTCCAACATTGGCTCCCATGGAAGAAATGAAGTGAAAATGAGCCAAACTTCGATTTTTAAAGAAATCTCTCTGTCTCCAGCAATTTTCGCTTCCGCGGAAAATTTTTCGCTTCCGCGGAAAATTTCCGCTTTCGCGGACAAATTCCCACTTCCGCGGTCCTGCTTCTGCGGTTATGACAACAACCAGCAATATCTCGATACGAAAATGAGCATAACTCCCTCATACGATCTCCAAATTCGACGATTCTTTTTGCAATGGCTCCGAAATTACGATACAAATCTAATGGTTCAATAAAAACTTAACTTGGAGCTCATTTGAATTATATGGTACCCCTTTTATGTCCAAATAAACGTCGTTAAAGCATCAAACAAGTGCGCGATACAACCCGAAACACACCCTAGTCCCCCGGGACCCCGACCAATCTCACCAACCTGTCCCAAAACACATTACGGACTTGCTCGTGGCCTCAAATCACATCAAACAACGCTAAAATCAAGAATCAACCTCCAATCCAAGCTTTATGAACTTTAAAACTTCCAACTTCTACTTCCGATGCTTAAACCTATGAAATCACGTCCGACTGACCTCAAATTTTGCACACAAGTCATATTCGAAATAACGGACCTACTCCAACTTTCAGAATCGGATTTTGACCCCGATATCAAGAAGTCCACTTTCGGTCAAACTTCTGAAAAACCTTAAATTTCTATCTTTAGCCAAATGGCTTCAAAACAACCCACGGACCTCCGAATTCACTTTCGATCGCGCTTGAAACTCCAGAATCACCGTACGGAGCTACTCCCAGTCTCGGAATTCCAAACGGACATCAATAACGCTGAAATGCACTTCAAGCCAAACTTAAAAAATTTCTTCCAAAATGCTAACTTCCACAATAGGCGCCAAAATGCTCCCGAGTTATCCAAAACCCGAACTGGGCATACGCCCAAGTCCGATATCATCATATGAACCTGCTGGAACCTTCAGATCCCGATTCCAAGGTCGTTTACTCAAAAATCCAATCCTAGTGTATTCTTTCAACTTTAAGCTTCTGAAATGACAATTTTCATTTAAATTTAACTCCAATCTTTCTGAATTCCAATTCCGACGATGCGAACATGTCACAATACCTGAAATGAAGTTGCTCATGGCCTCAAACTGTTGAACGATGCGCTAGGGCTCAAAACAACCTGTCGGGTCGTTACACCTGCATTCTCTCATATAGATGCCATGTCTACAATTATTCGAAATCTGAATTCTACATATGCATATAGAAAATATGCCTATAGGTCTTTCTGAATCTTGCATATCCACTTTTCATTAGGCAAACATATTTATAGGTCTTAAATAACTAACTGCAATTAGATATCATGTTCATATATAAAATACAACATCTAGATATCGTGTTTGTAGGATTTCTGTGTTTCTCTATGTCTATAAAAGTGTTCTAAAATTGACAAATGCATAGAAAGCATGCCTATAGGAGCTTTAACCAAACCCAAATCGCCTCACTCGATTATAAGTCTAAAACCAGCAATAATAATGCATCACCAGTTACAGAACTTATTACCTTCTGCTAAAACTCGCCTTTTTTTAATAATTGACAACTTTTTTCTTAAATCGATATGTATTCAGTTTAATTCATTGTTTCTGAAATCAGTAGACATCATGCCTATAGGACCCTCGTCCAACACTTAGGCAAACCGTAGGATGAATTTTACTAATTGAATCGGATTTTATTAGTTACAACCAGTAGGCAAGCCTAAGTCGGGATTCCTATCTGAACTATGTAATAAATTAGTCTGCCTCAACCTTTTAAGTTTAATTATACCTTAAACACTACGTGCAAAACATGCTAAATTATGTGCTTCTTTGTTTAAATGAGGTATATTTGAGCCTTTTATTTCTTTATATGCTTTCCCCAAACTTGCTACATGTGTTTTTTTGCTTGTCGCCTTAGTATTTTACCTTTTGAAACCACAAATAAGCCCAACATCTCCTCCCTTTAGGATTAGTAGTCCCAAGTACCTCTGGGACTGATAGGATTGGGGCGGGTCATAGCATGCAATAAGTAAACGAGACCATTTTGCGCTTTAATACCTTAACGGGGTGGGAAAAGGTAGATATGGATATGATGACCACACAATAACATCACGTGTAGCCCCTCACTGAGGAGTGATTACCGGATGTTATGTGGGGTGATCCATATTATTAATAAACCTAGGATCCCCCTGTTCTTTGTTTCTTTTAACTATTTTTAAAACCATTTCTTCTAAGAAAATCAACTCTCTTTAGTTCTTGATGACTTTATTTATTTGTAAACTTTATGTGAAAATCCCCTCTTACTTGAAGTTTTATTTGCCTATGTACCATTTGTACTTAAGTCACAATAATAGTTTGGCCGGGAATCACACTAGTGGATCTTGAGGGGTGCCTAACACCTTCTCCTTGGGATAATTTCAAGCCCTTACCCAATCTCTGGTTATCCAAAATTAAACCCTTCTTAGTGTCCTAATGCACTTAAATCATTAGGTGGCGACTCTTCAATTCCAAAATCCAATTCCCAAAAGGGAACGCGTTGTCTTCCTAAATGTCATAAACCCGATTTCGCAAGAAAAAGGGGGCGCGACAACATGGAGACTCTGCTGGGGAATTTCTTTTAGGCTTTTACCATTTCAGGCTATTATTGTGACTTTACATTTCTTATATGCCTTTATTTGTTTAATCCCTTTAAGCATTTAATTCCTTCTTCTACTACAAAACTGACTTGTCTTTTGTTTCCCTTATTTCTTTTACTGCTTTCCTTTACTGCATTCTTTTATTAATGTTTTAAGTTATTGTAGTTATTACTTTATGAACGTGCAAATAAGTGACAACTTGTTTTAATTATTGCAACTGCATGTTTTCAATATCCTATTCCACTCGTGCCAAACAAAATACCATAGGAATGCTTATAATGAGTGGTTGCGCCCTTCCTATATTATCACCCCTAAATCCGGCAAAGGCATATTTGTGGTAAAACCAATCGATCCAATCGATCAACGGTGAAGTCGATCGTTGCGTGCCTTTCCCTCTTGAGTTTTCCGCTCAAGGGTACCAGTCTAATACCACATAGAAACCTTACTCTGTTTAATTGTGCGTGCATCATGGTCAAACCTAGCCAAGTCAGTTATGTTGTCCGCATAATGACTTTTTAAGATAGTCTTGACCAAAGTCCACTGGGTTTTCCCTAAAACCCAAACGGACACTACCACGTTTTGTGCATTTATTTGGAGAGCTAATGCTTCTACGCCAATTATTGATATTTAATAGTGGAGTCTGGAAGGGGTAAGGGACTAACCTTTTGTATTGCACAAACATGAGGCACAAAGTCCCCAGATTCGGCATGGTCACCAACATCCACCCCAAACTGCTAAGCTGGTGGAAGGATCTTCACTCCAGTGATCAGACTCTCATCCGGAAATATTTGGGGAACCTACCCACTCTTCTGGAAATTCAACCCAACAACAAGATTATAAAAGCTGCTACTTTGTTCTGGAATTGTGATAGGTCTGTGTTTCGCTTCACGGACATTGAGATGGCACCCTTGCTAGAGGAAATAGGAGGACTGGCTGGTATTCCATGGGAAACTTCGGGTTTGGTAATACCGAAAAACTGCAAAGGTAGACGTTTTCTCAAGATGATGGATCTAAAGAAGAATCCATACTTGACATTTTTGAAAGAGTCATACATTCCCTTTGACTATTTGTACGAGAGGTATGGTCGCAGCAAATCTTACCGTACTTATCCTGATGAGTTCTCCCTTACATCATTGGGGCATATTTACCGAAGGGCCTTTGTCTTCATGTTCTGTTTCCTGGGGATGATAGTATTTCCAATGAAGAAAGAAAGGATCCATACCAGGCTAGCTATGGTCACCAAAACTCTAATGGAGGGAATTGGCAGACAACCATTCAGTCTCGTACCAATGATCATTGCAGAGATATACCGAGCCCTAGAAAGGTGTCAACAGGGAGCCAAACACTTCAAGGGTTGTAATCTGCTACTTCAACTTTGGCTTATGGAACATCCCCAAAAGGGTGAATACCGACAGGAAATCCATCGAAGGGACTGGGACGATCATATCGCTTTTCATCACCCAAAGCAAATGAATTACATGCCCAATATGTTCACCCAACCGGAGAATGCTAAAGAATGGGTCAAACTCTTCGAAAATCTGACTGAGGACCAGGTACAATGGATGTTCGAGTGGTTCCCAACTGAGGAGTTCATCATCCGGTCCAGGGACGCTCCTTTCCTGATACTAATTGGCTTAAAAGGAGCGTACCCTTGCGTACCTCTTCAGGTTATGAGGCAAGCAGGTAGGAAGCAGGTTATACCAAGGGTCGACAAGATGAGTTACTTCCAGGCTGACTTTCAGGATGACGACAGCCCTTACAGGTGCCCGGATTAGCATTTGTAGCATTACAAGATTGTCATGGGAAGGGACACCATTGAACCGGACAGATACCATGCAGGTTGTGCTCCCTATTATTCAGGCTGGTTGGAGGACAATCACAATGGTCTGGGTCAACCCGGATTTGTTCGAGGTCACAGGGTCATCGAGGAAAAGGATGAAGCACAAGTCAAGTACAACCATCTGCGAAAGAGAATTCGGGAATGCAAAAACGAGCACCGAGAGATATAGGAAACCAATAAAAAACTAATTGAAGAGTGGAGGATATGGCTATTAGAGCCAACAAACGTTTGGTCTATTTGGAGCGAGGTATAGTAGAGTTGGAAAAGAAGTTTCTGAAAAGGGTCGAAGACTGCCGGACTGCTGAAGGAAATGAAGGCGGACATATGGCCAAAGCTTACTTGCTACTAGGACTACACGAGTTAGGGATGTTGTTCGATGGAGCCAATGATACCGAGTCTGGGGAAGGTCCCTCTGGGCCCAAATAGATAGGAATTTCCATTTCCTCTTTATAAAATGTAATAAGGCCAATGGCCATTAGTGATTTTTATTTTTTTGTTATTTAGTGTCATTTTGGGATTTAGCATTCTAAGTTCTCCAAATTAACTTATCGCTAGGCCTACTTCAGGCACAATGAGGTCCCCAAAATTAGGACATGCTTTATATTTCAAGCAATACGTGTTTAAATATTGCAACATTTTTCTAATGATCTTCACTAAGTTGTTACCTTTTGTTTTTACTTTTTATTTATTCCCCTCCCTAAAGGTTAGTTCGTAAACTCTGGCGACATCATCATATTTTACGAGATCTAGGGGCCCTCTACCTACTCCTCTTCCCAGTCCTGTCAGTCACAAGAACAAAGAAAAAATGGAAGATTCGAGCAACTCAACTGAACGGGTAGATTCCACTCATGGTCATAATACTCTGGTCCCAAAGGAAAATGCATCCCAACTAGAACAAAGATGGTGAAGTTTCAAGAAGAACTTGATCAAGTTCGGAATCTGGCAAATCTGTCATTTTCCCTCACCACTCTAGAGGTTACTTTCCCAAGTACTCAGAATCATGTACCTCCGCAAAACATCCCAAAGAAACAAAACCATCACATTCCTCACCACCACTGCAATACCTGTCATACCTCAAATAACACCCCGCTGCTCATCCCAGAACTCCAAAACTCCACAAATGACCACTACCATACCCAACATAATACCCTCATCTACGTGGAGACTGTGTCACACTCCACCCAGTCCATCTCAAGCACACCCGAGTCCAATGATAAGGACTTGCTCATTAGAAATTTGGCCGAAGAGCTTAAAAAGTTGACTAGCAGAATTCAAGGATTTGAAGGTAGTAAGGGAATTGAGGGGATAAACTATGAAGATCTTTGCATACAGCCCGATGTCGAACTGCCTGAGGGGAATAAACCTCCCAAGTTTGAGATGTTTGATGGTACAGGGGATCCAAAGGTCCACTTGAGAACATACTGTGACAAGCTGGTCAGAGTGGGAAGAGACGAAAAAATTTGCATGAAGCTTTTAATGAGGAGCTTGAAGGGAGGCGCCTAATCTTGGTACATTATCCGGGATCCGAAGAAGTGGTTGAGCTGGGTAAGCATGGCGCCTGATTTTATGGACAGATTCAGGTACAACACGGAGAATGCACCAGATATGTTCTATATTCAAAACTTGAAGAAGAAACCCACAGAGACCTTCCATGAGTATGCTACTCGATGGAGATCGGAAGCTGCTAAAGTTAGGCCTGCTTTGGAAGAAGAGCAAATGAACAAATTCTTCATTCGGGCCCAAGACCTATAGTATTATGAGAGGCTGATGCTGATCGAGAATCACAAATTTTCTGACATTGTAACACCTTTTTTTTCCTTCACCCACGCAAGGAGTATAAAGGAGTTTTTTCCAATTTAAGTTACAATCGAAACATGATTATAATTATTAAAAATTAGAGTCGTCACTTGAGATAATTTATTGTGTCCCAAGTCACCAGTTTAAAAATCCCGGATCAAGGAAAAGATTGACTCTGCTGTACAGTCTGCGAACACAGAAATTTGGGTAAGAAATTCTGTTAACCCGGGAGAAGGTGTTAGGCATTCCCGAGTTCCGTAGTTCCAGCACGGTCACTTTGATCATACTTGACTTATTAAAATGGTTTAATTACTCATTTTAGATCCTATGTGCATTTGCCTCTTTCACCACTTTTAATTAAGAAAATTATCTTGAAACGGGTTAAGCATACGTATACCCACTTTTTTGGCGCGTCAAAAATCATGAGACGCGAACATGACCACAATTAATAACGCTTTATTATTATTAAGAGAATTTGGCCAAAGTTGCGCGAACACATACTCCGGTTTATTTTTTGTTTTTAAAAAAAAATGTAATTGCATTACACGGACGTATACACAATCATAATTGTATTTTTAAACGGCCCTAAAGGAATTCCTACGAATATTAATCATTTTCATATCTAGGTTATGAAATTAATTAGTGGGACACGCAATTTGTCATTTTTTTTGTTTGGCATGACGCATTTCAATTCCAATTTCGAAGGATGTCCTAACTAAAATTCGGGAGAGCCACGAACTATTATTATCTATTATGGCCCGCCTCCATTCTAATTAAGGGACTTAAGTAACTAACATTAAATATGATTGAAGTTCTAATTAATTAACTAAAGGTTTACATGGGAAAAGCTAATTATTTTAACAAAAAAGGGGCTAGGCCCAGCACCAATAAACTGGCGGCCCAATAAGAAAGAAACAACATTTTAAAGGGACGGCAGGTTTGGGCCCCAAGATCAAGCCTAGATTTGAACAAGGACCATTTCAATTTGAAGAGATCCTTAGCTAGAATATACCACTTAGCTTGGGAGGCCAGTTGCTCACATTTCAATTTCAAAACCATTAAACTAAAAGAAAAACAACGACCTAGGACTTTCAAAACCTTGGGCCCAAATCAGGCCCAGTCCTAGACAAAGGGAAGGCAGCGAAGTCCTGGTTCAGGGATCAAATCCCTGAAGGCGCAAATCGTTACTTAGCTTTCGGGAAGCAGGAGTATGGATCATGCATTTTGATAATTTAACTATATGCAATTTTAAAACCAGCTACAAGATGGCCATATTTTAAAACAGATATTTAGAGCAATTAAAGAACAATAAAGCTAAACTCAAATTTTTCACATTTTTAAGCGACTGCGTACTCCACTATTTTGACAGTCCAATTGAATCACGTAATAAGAAAATATTAGGGATCCCATTTCAAAATCCCATTTCATAAAACTACACAACCTTAAACTTTCTAAAAAAAAATAAATGAGTGCAGGCATCAAAAACTCATGGAAATTTAAATTAGGTTTTAAACTCAAATCATGCTCACAATCCTTTAAACACTTAAGAACTTATGTATGAAAATAGATGACACCAAATAACATACTAGTAAAATCAATATAAACCAAAATCCATTTGTGCATGAGTAAAATTGAATAAGTGATATATAAAAGCTAAGATCAATTCACACTTAAGAACCCCGATAAGGTTCAGGTCCAATATCAGAAAATCACAAACTAATTCGAGTCCATACAAAAACTACCAATTTTCAACCGGCATGACCATTGCTATAACCAAAAGAAAACACACTCAAAAGACCTTAAACCAGCTCAGATGTCACAATATCTCATATCAACACTACTCAGTTATTAGCACACCCCAAAACTCTAAATACTACATAGCAGCCCCTATCCAGAATTGTTTCATATAGAGAAGGGAATCTAACCAAACAAAATAGCTTCAGGAGAGTCCTTTGTCACTTAGTTACAACATGAAAAGTAAGATCTAGATACTCACACTCTAACATAGGATTAACAGGTTCAGAGTCTAATTATTTTAAAAAAACCAAATCAAACTCTCACATGTCATTTAAGAAGAGTAAGATACAGGAAATAGGAATGAAAATGACTATTAACTAAAAGTCTAACATCTAAACATCAGAGTCCTAGTTTCATTTCTTAGTTTCCAATTGAATATCACATTATGAGTTTTAAGGACGAGTACCTGGACAAAAGTAGAAACAAAGCAAATGGATCAGCGGTCGAGCAGTAGCAAAAATAACAGAAATCAGCCTCGGATTAAATCACTTAAAAAGTGGAATTGTCCTAGAATGAAAACAATGAAACAACAAAGAAATTTTAAGCTCAAGACCCAGCTTTTCAACCCGAATCAATTCATATTCACTCCCAGAAGAACCAAAAGTATTTCAAAATTTGAAAATTTCAGAAAATCAATCAAGAGAAATCAATGGAGCGGTAATAATCTAGATGTTTGTAGTTTCTGTATTTCTAGCTCTTCAAACTCTCTTTCTATCTCTATACTCTTTAATCCTAAAATCTCTCTCTCTTCGGTCTATCCCTAAGAATATCAATGTGTATTTCCTGTAATCTCAGTGTATGTTTGTGTGTCTCTCTCAGGATTCTATCTCTTATCCTCTAAACTCTGTATTTCAGGTCTCCCTTCTTATCAGTTGATTCTCTCTATTCATGTCTATCTGCATAATCTATCTATTTCAGCCCTTAAATAAGCATCAAACTTAGTGAATTCACCACTATCAACTTATCTTTTCAATTTTTAATTATCCATTAACCTAATGCTGTTATCTAAATTCAGTAGTGCACTACTTAACATTGTTAACAGCCCCTACTTCAATTATTGAGGTTCCAATTTCCCAAACTAACCCCTGACGCCCCTGTGAATTACTCCTTACAGGACAACTAGTTTTTACTACCCTTACCCTTTCCTATGAGACCCCTAGAGTTTCTAGAATGACAGTTGACTTCCCTATAAGTTTCCTGAATTGTGACAAACAGGAATACTCGCATGCTAAGGCTTAAAATAGATCAAAAGATGAAATTTTTAAAAGAGATGCAGAAACTTTGACAATTGAAAATAAACTAAACCTGAATCAAACATACAAGCATTTACAGGATCATGTAAACCAACATTTAAACAGAAACTTAAAAATAAACTTATTGCACTTAATTAAGCAATGATTTAAACAACTTAAACTTAAGGTAAATGACATGAAATTTTCAAACTTGTTAATCAAAACAATTAAAAAAACAAACGGACCAAGACTTATATAATAATCAATAAGAGAACAAGAACAAGACCTAATTCAGGCCTAAACATGAACATGAATTTCAACCTACGGGAAAGGGGATGAGGAGGAAGATGAATAAAAGGAAAATTGAAAGGAACAAAGAAACACTTACCAGAATTGAACCACTGACTTTGTTCCAATGAATCTCCTACTTTCTGGTCGAGATAGACTTTAATCATACGTTTTCGACTGAAAATACACGATTATAGTCCATTTCAACCTAAAAGTCTTGAAACCTCAATAGTCAGCATTTTTTTGGGGATTTAGGGTTCAAACTTCAATCTAAAATTCGAGAGGCCCTAGGATGATTCGAAGGAAACTGACATGAGATTTGGGATGAGGGAGGCCTGGTGGTCATTTGGTATTAGTTTGGAGGTGATTGGGTGAGTTAGGGTTCGGGGTTGATTCTTTGATCTAATATTCGAAGAGTTTGGCTAGGATTTGAAGGAAGTGGTTTGGGGGTTTGGAAAAAGGAGGGCGGGATGGTTTTACGGTGTTAAGATGAGGGTGATTGGCCACCGTCTGCCGCCGTGGGCGATTTTCGGTAGGTGGAGGGCGGTGGTATGAGGTTTGTCATTGAAGAGACGAAGGAGAGGAGTGGGAGGGGGTGGTTTGGTCTGAGGGGTGAGGTGTGTGGGATTTTGATATATCAAAATTAGAGATTTAATTTGGGTCGTTGGATAATTGGAATCCAACGGCTCCGATTGAATCGCTAATCACAAACGGGGTCATTTTGACTATGTGGGTGCTAGGGCGGATCGGGCATTGGGTGGACAGGTCGGGTTAGGTATTGGGTGAAGGCTTTGGGACCGTTTGATCAAATTAATTCAATGATCCAGATTGATACGACTAAAACGACGAAGTTTGGTCGAGGCTAGAGACGGACCAGGTTGGGAGACGGGTCTGGGCCGGTTTGGGTGGGTATTTGACGGATTTTGGGGTGGGTTTTGTTTGGGCTTGAAGGTTTTGGCCCAAATTTGGGTCCTCTTTATTTCCCAACTCTTTTTTATTAATTATTTTTCTTTTCTTTTCTTCCCTTTTTCCAAAATTAAAATAAATCCTAAATTTAAATTATAAAACTCAAATTAACTTAAAAAGTACTAAATAACTCTAAATAATAATTATCATACATAATTAAATATCAAATTAAAAGAAAATCGCAAAATGTCGACATTAAACACTAAAATGCGAAATACATTATTTTTTGTGATTTTTTCATTTTTTGTGAACCACCTAATTATTAATTAATTCCAAAATATCTAATTAAATACTAAATGCAATCACAATATTTTTTTTTTGTATTTTTCGATGCATTAATAAAATTAAATATGCACACTAAAATATGCAAACAATTGACGGAAAACTGCCACAAAAATTTCACCAGATTGCAAACAATGAAAAAAAATTATTTGTTTTGATTTTGTGGGAGTAGTTCACATAGAGCAACAATCATGTGCTCATAGCTACCCCTCTTTGACCGGAAACAAGAAGAGTTTTCGTGCAAAGATAAAGTGAGCGGATACGAGCGATTTTTTCCTGTTTGAATACTCCATGGGAAGCATTTTTGAAACAATCTGACCGAACCTCTGCTTCAAAGGTTTCCTACATATCCTTGGCTATAAGGAAATCAGGTCAATGTAGTTTGAGAAGTTTTGGTAGATGAGACTACCATGAAGCTATGATCTCACTGTTGCTGTTGTTGTTGCTGCTGCTGCTGCTGCTTACTGACCTCCTTATTACACCATGACAAAATAAAAGAAGCTAGACTAAACTATGATCTATGCATTACAAAGATCTATTCTATACTTCTCAAGCTTGATCTTGCAGTTTCTGCTGCTTGTTTGAGTTGTATTCTCCAAGCGAGATTCCTTTGTTGTCGACTTGAATTGTAATTCAGAATGTTTTCCCTTTTCTTCAGGTGGATGCCAGATTGTTGAACTTGAACTGCTTCTTCCCTTCCTATGAAACTCGAATTGTTTCCCCCTTGAAACTTGAATTGTCTTCTTTTGACCATTGTTGCTTCCCTTGGTTCTCCAGGTGGAGCTTCACTTGCTCTCCAGGTGGGCACCTGACTTCTTAACTTGAATTGTATTACCCTGCTCTCCAGGTGGGCGCCTGACTTCTTGACTTGAATTGTTCTTCCTTTTTCTCCAGGTGGACGCCTGACTTCCATAACTTCAACTATTCTTCCTTATTCTCCAGGTGGACGCCTGACTTCCATAACTTCAACTATTGTTCCTTGTTCTTTAGGTGGACGCCTGACTTCCATAACTTCAACTATTTTTCCTTGTTCTCCAGGTGGACGCCTGACTTCTATAACTTCAACTATTGTTCCTTGTTCTCCAGGTGGGTGCCTGACTTCCATAACTTCAACTATTATTCCTTGTTCTCCAGGTGGACGCCCGACTTCCATAACTTCAACTGTTCTTCCTTGTTCTCCAGGTGGGCGCCTGACTTCCAAAATCTTCAACTATTGTTCCTTGTTCTCCAGGTGGACACCTGACTTTCAAAATCTTCAACTATTGTTCCTTGTTCTCCAGGTGGATGCTTGATTTCCAAAATTTTCAACTATTGTTCCTTGTTTTCCAGGTGGAATCCTGATTTCCAAAAACATCAACTATTGTTCCTTGTTCTCCAGGTGGATGCCTGACTTCCACAACTTCAACTATTCTTCCTTGTTTTCCAGGCGGACGCCTGATTTCCATAAACTTCAACTATTGTTCCTTGTTCTCCAGGTGGACTTCTCACTTCTATAAACTTCAACTATTGTTCCTTGTTCTCCAGGTGGACGCCTGACTTACATAATCTTCAAATATTGTTCCTTGTTCTCCAGGTGGACGCTGACTTCAACAAAATAGACAAAAACAAACGAAAATTTTATGCCCCAGTTTGATAGTTGTCTGGTGCTTGCCTTTCCTTACGGTGGGTTTCTCCAAAATAAACGAGATTTTCTGCCCCTGTTTCAATCAAAGAAAAATCTTGTCAATTTAAAATGTGGTTATTAATTGTGATACTCTTGCTGGGGATGGTTTTCTCCTTTCCATGCTCTGCTTCGTCCGACTGCCTTGAACTTGGTTGAAAATTTCCGACCATCTGGCAGATCCTTAGCCGCAGGATTCCTAACTATTGTTTTTCACTTCTAGTCTTCTTATTTGACCCCATATGTCTCTCATGATAACTGATTTCCACTCGAAGACTTTGCCTGTTTATTGATTAACCACTTTCTCTGTCATCCGTATCACCTTTTCTCCATTCAGACCCAATATCCTCCATTTGTTGCATTACTCATGAATCGGCATCTACCTAACCTTTGTGTCTCACATGAATCCCGAATCACGTCCATTGCCCCTACTCCGTGTGTATGCTGTTCTTTCTTAACTTAAACTACTAGCCTTGGCCTGAAGGTCTGTTGCTCCTTAACTTGACATGATAACTGATTTCCATTCGAAGACCCTGCTTGTTGCTTGACTAACCACTTCCTTTGTAAACCTTAACCCAGAAAATACCTCTCTTTGTTCAAACCCAATACCTTCGATCTATTGCATTGCTCCTGAACTGATATCTACCAAACCTTTATGTTTCACCTGATCCTCAAAGCATATTGATTGTTACCAACTTCAGTGTGCATGTTTCTCTTTCCTGATTTAAACCACTGGCCTTGGCCTTGAGGTCTATAACCTTTGATTTCTGCTTGGAATATCTTGCTGTCACTGGTCCACCACTTATCACAGAAAATACCTTCGATCTGTTCACCTTAGCCCTCATTCTGTTGCATTCTCTATGAATGGATATGTACCAAACCTTTGTATTTTGCACGGATCCCAAAGCATGTTGATTATTACCAGCTCAGTGCACTTGTTGTTCTTTCCTGACCTATGTCACTTTGATGTACCAACCAGATCTCGTCTTGTGCTATTGGAAAGCTGATGGGAAATTTTGAAGTCATTTCTCACTTGTTCTGACCAAACAGACCCAGGAAGAAGAAGTGAACAAGAAAAACAAAGCAACAGAGTAGAGTACAAAGGAAAGAGATGATTCCTAACAAGACAACTACAAAGTGGAAACCAATTGGATGTGGATACCAACTCTAAGGACCGTGACATGCACTTGCGGCCTATTCTGTTAACTAATTCCTATGTTTAGCACTTGTCATAACTTTTTTCCGTGAAACTGGGCTTGAATGATTCTTATATCCAATCTGATTCACAATCCTTATTCGACTTATAGTGCCCGAAGGGTTTTCACTATCAAGCCTCTCTTATTTTGGTCTTTCTCTCAACTTACATTCACCTCAAGGTGCCCATGAGGGTTTTCACCAATAAGACTCTCGCATTTTCATTATCTTTCCTGCTTGGACTGGAGTGTTGCCCCTGACATGAATCACCTCTACTTGCTCGACTTGGAATTTCTCGAAGATTGATCAAAAGGTCTTTCTTTGGACCGTAATGTGGGCTTTTGGATAGGGTTAGAAAGAAAGGGTATCAAGGCTCAAAACAATTCAACATGGGTTCAAAATTACAACTTTCAGAATCAAATTTCTTACAATAACCACAACTTCTGCCCCAGTTTCTTGCTTGGGGACTTTTGGATTTTATTTTGATAGGACCGAATCATGAGGCTGCCTATGTATCCTTAACAGGAATCAGGTCAAACGTAGTTCACATCATAGGAATTGCTTTGTTGTTGTGATTCTCTTATTTCTCTTTCTCTCTTTCTTTCTTTTTCTTTTCTTCCTTCTTTCTCTTTTTTGTTGTTTTGTTGTTCTCTTTTTTCCTTTCTTCTTCTTTTTTTTCTTTTCTCTTTTTTTCCTCTCTTTTCATTCTTTTTTTTCGTTTTCCTTTACTTATCTTTCACGCTTTTGTTTCTGATTTTTTCTACTGATTCCGAAAGAGGGATATGAAAGGAAATAAATAAGGCTCAAAGGGAGTAACAAAGGATAAAGTGTTTAGATAGCAGAAGAAAATGCCTTCGTCATTCTAATCTTTAAAATATGCCGAGCGCAAATAACACAATTAAACATACTAAAGAAAACACTCGCAACATCTTTTGATTGTACCAGACTTGATAACCATATCCACACATTAGCCTTTTGTCAAATTTGAGTATCGTTGGACAACACTCTTTGTTACCACGAACGGTCCCTGTCAATTTGGGTGAACTTGCCGTTAGCTTCAACCTGATGCGGCATGATGCATTTCAATAGGGTTTCTTTATGTTCTGTCTGCCCCAGTTTCACACAATTCGGGCTCGAATGATCTCAAAGTCCAAATCTGTTCTTATTTCCCTCAAGTGCCCCTATCATCTTCCCAATTGCTTTATGATCGGACTAACTTTTAAGATTATGCTTAGAATTATGCGTGCATGTCATGTCACTAGAACCATCATGAAAAGAACTATAAAGAGAAGAGATCTAAACAAAAGAAAATGACTAGAAATAATAGAAAACAGAGAATTGCATTAGACAGGCTAGGAAAGAGATTGTAAAACAAAACAAGCACAATAAACTGGGGTACAACCCTTAGAAAAAACCTAGACAACAGTAAATGAGATACTACGACCAAAGGAACTAGAATAAAATAAAAGGATAGAAGGGTTTAAGTTACAAGACAATATCCAGATTACAACCCTGAAATAACCTGGACAACAGAAATGACAACAAACTAAGCCACTAAAGCTCCTCTCCGGCTGACCAAGAAATGGAGCGTCTTTCCAATTACCAAGCCCGGTATCTTAGCCACTGGGTTTCTCATCAATATTACCAAGATCATTACCAACTTCAATATCATCAGCTTTAGTCAACACGTTCCCAAGAGGATTCGCATGCTCTCTGTTACTGTCATTGATCACAATTGCCCCTTCGTGAATCATTCTTTCTATTTCCTTTTTCAAAGAACGACAATTCTCAATGATATTACCTTGGACATTAGAGTGGTACATGCATCGTACAGTATGATCAAGCCTTTTGAATATGGGTTTGGAGTATAACCGATGAGCGACTCAATCAGGCCAGAACGCTTTAACTTTTCAAACAAACTTGTATAAGATTCTCCGAAAGCATTCTCTTTTTTCAGTAGTCTTTTTATTTTATACTCTGGCCTCGGTTGGAACCTTTTGCGGGTCAGTGGTTGATCTCCTTGAGGAGGCGAGTGAGACATTTGTGGAAGCGGTGCGGACCATCGCGGGCCTTGGGGATGTGGAGCATATGGTGGTGCATTGTGGACAGGATATCGGGGAAGTGATGTACAATTCCGGGGGTTCAGTGGAGAGAGTCGGGAGGGTTAAAAGGATATCCACGGGGTCGATATGGAGGCTGAAAGTGTTTAGCAAGAACGACCACTGGACCTGGTCGTCGGCGGGGCTCAACAACATCTTTTCTGTCCATGGGAAGATTATCCTGAGCAACTTGTTCGCTCCATCTGAGCCAAAATTTCTTAAAACTTTCTTTTGGTTTATTTTCTATCTAAAATATGGAGGAATGGTCTAGGACAATGTCTGTATTGTTCTGAAAGTGTCACACAAAATCCTGGGCCATGTCATCTCATGTATGCCACGTACCGACATGTTGACGATTATACCATTCCAAACCTGCCCCAGTCAAGCTCTCACTGAAATATGCCATTAACAAATCATCCTTCTTTCCAACATTACTCATTTCCCTGTAATAATCCCTCAGATGGGCTACCGGTTCTCCACACTCATCATTCAAGTTGAACTTTGGCACTTTAAACCTTGCAGGCAGGCGAATGTCAGGAGGTGTACACAACTCTTGGTAAGATATGCTGCCTTGGTCTACCGTCCCTTGCACGTTCTTTAAGGACTGTTCTATGTTTTTCATCCTCCCAGAACTTGGAGGAAGAGTGATGGAGATACTAGGGTGATTCGGAGATGCCAAAGTGTGGGTAAGGGCATCATCTGAGAAACCTGGAGGTGGTGGTGGTGGTGCCTTCCCAACTATCCAAGCCTGATACATGTTTTTAATGTGTTGTCTTAACATCCTTGCCTCATCAGCCAAGCCAGTGTCTTGTTCAACCAACCATTTTTGGGTACCAACATCAACCAATCCAATTTTGTTCTTATCTTCCATTGCATTTTGGCTTTTATGTTGTGGAGAGGAGTTATCACTTTGGGAACCACAAACCAACCACTTTTTTGGAATATTGAAAATGAACAAAATGGGGGCATCCTTTTAGCATTAGGGCTTTTAACATATAGGCAAACGCACATTAAGGATGCAATGCACCTAAGCAGTTAACCATTTCTATTATGCATTTGCTTGGTTGCTTGCGTCATACCGGCTTTCTCTAATTATAACCTCTCTTTTATTGACACTCATACCTTCCTTTGTTTGATCCTCTTTTATTTTTTCTTTTAGCTGTGGTCGAATCTTATGGAGATTGCCTACGTATTATGACCCCACATGAATCAGACTGTGCGTAGTTCTGGCTGATAAGTGCAAAATGACAAAAAAAAAATTTGGACCTTTTTTTTTCTTTCAAATTTTCCATAAAAGAAAAATGTGTTTATTACAACGACACATTTTATTACAAGATTAATGGACTCTAAAAGACTCTAACATCAAAATGGCAATACAACCTAAAAATAGACTAACAGACTCTGACTGACAAATACAGTTTTTTTTTTACAAAAATCATCACTATTTCTCAAAAAAAAAATATCCGATTTTTTCAATACGACCTTTCATCACTTTCGAAAAACATTTAAAGGCTGTGTTTGCTAACCGGTCAAAATTTTTGAGAAACAGCCAAAGGCATCTGTTCTCGCAAAAACAGCCTTCCAGCGTCCTTTTGGGGACATTTGGCTATTTTGGACAAGAATGACATTACCTTTACTTATGGCAAAACAACGACATTTATTTACCCCTATAAAGAACAAATTTCTTCTTTTTTTTCAAAATAGTTGAACCGGATATGGGATGCCTACGTATCCTACATCCGGTGAGAATCAAACTTACATAGTTCTGCCAGACTTGACGGAAATAAAACCAACTATTTTTCAAAAAGGAAAATCAAAAATTTTGGCAGAGCTTTGCTATTTTATTTTTTTTATATATATATATATATATATTTTTTTTTTTTATTTTTCCCAAAAAGAAAAAGAACTATTATTGCCCTCATTTTTTTAATATATTTTTTTACCTTTTTAAAAAAAAATTCATTTTTATTCATCTTCTTCTTCTTTAATTCTCCGCTCATTATTCAAAAGCTGGTCAACATGCAACTTCGAAGCAAATAAATGCACAAGTAGCAAGTAAGATGCATCAGGATGGTCTTTTATTTTGGGTACATCTGTCCTAGACAGACCCAACCCCTGTGTTGGGTCTCCAAGGTCAAATGCACGTGATGCAGACAAACGTTCCTACTAGGGATCCGGCATGAGGCTTTGTTATTCTAGGTTTTAAACCCTAGGTTTATTATTCTAGAACTGGCTTACCCAAGCGGACAGCTCGAGCCGAAGCGGGGACAACTTACCGGAAGCACGAAAGTCTACCCGGCCTATTTACTTGACCCAACTTCGTTCTGTTTGGTATGAATTTTAACAGAAAAGTTTTCCACTCGCACGTGTGCACCATAAATTCAGAAGACTCAGAGAGAAGAAGGGTTTCGTAGCAGTTTATATATAGTTCAATAATATTAAAGCGGTAAAAAGCAACACTTAGCACATTAAACCAGAACCAGAAGATAAAGCCAAATACAACAATTATTCCAAGCTCGAATTCTGAACCCTGAACCAGAAGTTCTGGGTTCTTGTCCCCAGCAAAGTCGCCAGAGTTGTCACACCTCCTTTTTTCTACATCCACCCAAGGAGTATAAAGCAGTTTTTTCAATTTAAGTGACAATCAAAACAGGATTATATTTATTAAAAATTAGAGTTGCCACTTGAGATAATTTATGGTGTCCCAAGTCACCGGTTTAAATATCCCAAATCGAGGAAAAGATTGACTCTGTTATACAGTCTGCGAACATAGAAATCCGGGTAAGGAATTCTGTTAACCCGGGAGAAGGTGTTAGGATTTTCGAGTTTCGTTATTCCAGCATGGTCGCTTTAATCATACTTGACTTATTAAAATGGTTTAATTACTCATTTTAGATCCTATATGCATTTGCCTCTTTCACCGCTTTTAATTAAGAAAATTATCTTGAAACGGGTTACGCGTACGTATATCCATTTGTTTGGCGCGTCAAAAATCATGTCACGCGAATGTATCCACAATTAATAACGGTTTATTATTATTAAGAGAATTTGGCCAAAGTTGCGAGAACACATACTTCTATTTTTTTTTAAACGTAATTTTGTTACGCGGACGTATACACAATCACAATTGTGTTTTTAAACAACCATAAAGGCTTTCCTACGAATATTGATCATTTTCATATCTAGGTTATGAAATTAATGAGAGGTCCATGCAATTTGTCATTTTTTATTTTGGCATGACGCATTTCAATTCCAATTTCAAAGGATGTCCTAACTAAAATTCGGGAGAGCCACGAACTATTATTATCTATTATGGCCCGCCTCCATTCTAATTAAGGGACTTAAGTAACTAACACTAAATATGATTGAAGTTCTAATTAATTAACTAAAGGTTTACATGGGAAAAGCTAATTATTTTAACAAAAAAAGGGCTAGGCCCAGCACCAATAAACTGGCAGCCCAATAAGAAAGAAACAACATTTTAAAGGGACGGCAGGTTTGGGCCCCAAGATCAAGCCCAGATTCAAACAAGGACCATTTCAATTTGAAGATATCCTTAGCTCGAATCTACCACTTAGCTTGGGAGGCCAGCTGCTCACATTTCAATTTCAAAACCATTAAACAGAAAGAAAACAATGACCCAGGACTTCCAAAACCTTGGGCCCAAATCAGGCCCAGTCGTGGACAAAGGGAAGGCGGCGAAGTCCTAGTTCAGGGGTCAAATCCCTGAAGGCCCAAAACGCTACTTAGCTTCCAAGAAGCAGGATTATGGATCATGCATTTTGATAATTTAACTATATGCAATTTTATAACCAGCTAAAAGATGGCCATATTTTAAAATAGATTTTTAGAGCAATTAAAGAACAATAAAGCTAAACTCAAATTTTTCACATTTTTAAGCGACTGCGTACTCCACTATTTTGACAGTCCAATTGAATCACGTAATAAGAAAATATTAGGGATCCCATTTCAAAATCCCATTTAATAAAACTACACAACCTTAAACTTTCTAAAAGAATAAACGAGTGCAGGCATCAAAAACTCATGGAACTTTAAATTGGGTTTTAAACTCAACTCTTGCTCACAATCCTTTAAACACTTAAGAACTTATGTATGAAAATAGACGACACCACATAACATACTACTAAAATCAATATAAACCAAAATCCATTTGTGCATGAGTAAAATTATATAAGTGATGTATGAATGCTAAGATCAATTGACACTCAAGAACCTCGATAAGGTTCAGGTCCAAAATCAGAAAATCACAAACTAATTCGAGTCCATACATAAACTACCAATCTTCAACCGACATGACCATTGCTATAACCAAAAGGAAACACACTCAAAAGACATTAAACCGGTCCAGATCTAACAGTATCTCATATCAACACTATTCAATTATTATCATACCCTAATACTCTAAATACTACATAGCAGCCCCTGTCTAGAATTGTTTCATAAAGAGAAGGGAAGCTAACCAAACAAAATAGCTTCAGGACAGTCCTTTGTCACTTAATTACATCATGAAAAGTAAGATCTAGATACTCACACTCTAACATATGATTTAACAGGTTCAGAGTCCAATTATTTTAACAAAACCAAATCAAACTCTCACATGTCATTTAAGAAGAGTAAGATACAGGAAATAGGAATGAAAATGACTATTGACTAAAAGTCTAACATCTAAACATCAGAATCCCAGTTTCATTTCTCAGTTTCCAATTGAATATCACATTGTGAGTTTCAAGGACGAGTACCTGGACAAAAGTAGAAACAAAGCAAATGGATCAGAGGTCGAGCAGCAGTAGAAATAACAGAAATCAGCCTTGGATTAAATCACTTAAAAAGTGGAATTGTCCCAGAAGGCAAACAATGAAACAACAAAGCAATTTTAAGATCAAGACCCAGCTTTTCAACCCGAATTAATTCATATTCACTCCTAGAAGAACCAAAAATATTTCAAAATTTGAAAATTTTAGAAAATCAATCTAGAGAAATAAATGGAATAGTAATAATCTAGCTGTTTGTATTTTCTATATTTCTAGCTCTTCAAACTCTCTTTCTATCTCTGTACTCTTCAATCCTAAAATCTCTCTCTCTTCAGTCTATCCCTCTTTCTATCTCTGTATTCTTCAAACTCTCTTTCTATCCCTCTTTCTATCTCTCTACTCTTCAATCCTAAAACCTCTCTTTCGGGGTTGATTCTTTGATCTAATATTCGAAAAGTTTGGCTAGGATTCAAAGGAAGTGGTTTGGGGGTTTGGAAAGAGGAGGGCGTGATGGTTCTACGGTGTTAATATGTGGGTGATTGGCCACCGCCCGCCGCCGTGGGCGATTTCTGACGGGCGGAGGGAGATGGTGTGAGGTTTGTCTCTGAAGAGATGAAGGAGAGGAGTGGGAGGGGGTGGTTTGGTCTGAGTATTCTCTTTTTTTCAAATATTTCCTAATATCATGAAATAAATTTTTTCCATTTGCTTCTTCTTCGACATGAGCACAGTAAGCTGGTTGATCATAGATCTTCACCGGAATAGAATCAATGAAATTCGTATCTGGATGCTGTATCATGGATGATAGGGTAGCCAATGCATCGGCAAACTCATTTTGGACCCTGGGAACATGCTAGAACCCTGTCTTTGCAAACCACTTTCTCAACTCCTGTACACGGTGCAGATAAGGGAGTATATTGGAATTCTTGGTCGCCCATTCTCCATCTACCTAATGTATGAGTAGGTCTGAGTCCCCAATTACTAGCAACTCTTGGGTGTTCATGTCAATGGCCATCTTGAGTCCTAAGATGCAGGCTTCATACTGGCAATATTGTTGATGCAAAGGAACCTGAGTTTGGCAGACACCGGATAATGCTGACCGGTTTCTGATACTAGGACTGCCCCTATGCCGACTCCTTTGAATTTGCTGCTCCATCGAAAAATATTCTCCAACCGTTATAGGATTCTGCAATATTTTTTTCTATGAATAATACCTCTTTGTTAGGAAAATACATTTTAGGGGTTCGTATTCTCCATCCACGGGGTTTTAGGCCAGGTGATCTGCTAGTGCCTATCCCTTGATTGCTTTCTCAGTCACATAGACAATGTCGAATTCACTCAACAGGATTTTCCACTTGGCGAGCTTGCCAGAGCATGGGATTCTGAAAGATGTACTTCAAATGATCCATCGTTGATATGAGATATGTAGTATAGGAACAGAAGTAGTGCCTCAACTTCTGGTCTACCCAAGTTAGAGCACAACAGGTGCGCTCCAATAGAGAATACCTGGCCTCGTACGAAGTTAACTTTTTGCTGAGATAATATATGGCCTAGTCTTGCTTTCCTGTTACATAATGCTGCCCCAGGACGCAACCGAAGGCACCATCTAACACTGCGATATAGAACAACAAAGGTCTACATGGTTTAGGCGGGACCAAAACTGGTGGCGTTGACAAGTATTCCTTGATTTTGTCAAAAGCTTTTTGGCAGTCATCAGTCCATTCGATGGCGACATCCTTCTTAAACATTTTGAAGATTGGCTCACAGATAACTATAGATTGGGCTATGAACCGGCTGATGTAGTTAAGTCTCCCCTAAACTCATTACGTCCTTATTGTTCGTTGGTGGTGCCAATTCTTGAATGGCTTTGATCTTCGATGGATCCAGTTCTATCCCCCGGCGTGTGACAACCCGGCCCGTTGTCACGTGAGTTACCACCCCGTTTCCCCCATATTGTGTTGCCTTATGTTTCAATATCGATATTTGAGTTGATCGGGTGGAATTGAGTTGGTTTTAGTTGGAAATGAGGCACTTAGCCTCTTAGAAGAAAGCTTGTTTTAGAAAAGTTGACTATGTGGTTAGAGGGCTTGGATGTGAATTCCGGTGGTTTGGTTAGCTTCGGGGGATGATTTGTGACTTAGGAGTGTGATCGGAATCGAATTTGGAGGTTCGGTGTAGAATTAGGCTTGAATTGGCGAAGTTTGAATTTTGGCGAATTCCGCTCGATAGGTGAGATTTTGATTCGAGGGTCGGAATGGAATTCCGAGAGTTAAAGTAGCTTCGTTAGGTGATTTTGGATATGTATGCAAATTTTCAGGTCATTTGGACTTCGTTTGGTTGGGTTTTTGATCGAATGTGCAATTTGGAAGTTTTTAAGAAACTTAGGCTTTGATTTGGTGAAATTTGATGATTTTGAAGTTAACTATAGTGATTTGATGATTCGAACAAGTTTAAATAAGGTTGTTGGATGTGTTGGAATTTTTGGTTGAGGCCCCGGGGGCCTCGGGGTGATTTCAGATGATTAATCGGAAGTTAGAAGCATTTTTGTTGCAGCAGATTTTTTTGAGCCTTCTGGTATTTCCGCATCTGCGGAAAAGGAGCCGCTTAAGCGGTTCTGCATATGCGGTGGGGAAAATCGTAGAAGTGATCGTGAGTGGCCTAGGGGATTTCCGCATAAGCGGAAGGTGGAGCGCGTAAGCGGGGCCGCGTAAGCGGATTGAAGACCGCAAAAGCGGTTGGAGGAAATCACATAAGCGGATGTTTGGATCGCATAAGCGGTCCCCGATGGTTTTAAGTTAGACCGCATAAGCGGTCAATATGTCGCAGAACCGGCGCCGCAAGTGCGGTCAGTGGACCACAGAAGCAAAAATCTCTGAAGGGTTTTAATGAAACAGTGTTCGCGAATTTCAGAAGTTAAGGAAAACATTTTGACTTCGGGAAGAGGCGATTTTGGGTGATTTGGAGAGGATTCGAAGAGGATTCCATCAGGTATGAATTTATAGACTCGGAATATGTTATTATGGTGTAAAAAAATTGATTTAATCACTGAAATTCAAGGATTTAAGGGTTAAAAATGGTGGTTAGGGCTTGAAACCTAAGAAAGTGTAAACTTGAAATTTGATGGGTCAAATGGACTCCGATTTTGATGAATTTGATATGGGTAGACTCGTGGCAAGACGAGGAGTCCGGTAATGTGAACTTTGTAATTTTTTGAGAAGTGGGACTAGGGCTCGGGTTTTGCTAGTTTCGAGATTTTTGATATTTTTTGATTGCTTTCGATTGGGTATTGTTCTCTTAGCATATTGTAATGCATTCGCTCTGATTTTGGTTAGATTCGACGCGCGTGGAGGCCGAATTAAGGGGAAAAGGCGTCGCGAGCTAGAGATTTCACCGGTTCGAGGTGAGTAATACTTGTAAATGATTTCCTGAGGGTTTGAAACCCCAGATTTGCACGTTATAGTGTTGTATTGTGGTGACTTGCACGCCAGGTATGAGCGTGGGGTAGAGCACCGTTGGGGATTGTGACTTGGTCCGTCCCGGTTATTGATTTTACTGTGTGATTGACTGAAACATACTTGATACTATCATGATTTGGCCAGATTGCCATGTTTTGGGCTTCGTGCCGATTATTTAGATCCCTTAGGGATTATTATCACTGTTTCCATGATGCTTAGCATGTTTTCATGATATCAGTCCTGAGTTAAACACTATCTCGAAATGATTAGTAAATTTCTAAATCTTAAACACTTAAGCTATAATTCCTAATAATTGAAACTAAAAATGATAAACTTGACTATGCCTGTGTGACTTACGTGCATATATCTGGACTAAGTGCAGATCGGGCTGCGCAGCACAGCAATGTTGCATGTGCATTTCTGGACTGATGATGGATCGGGCTGCACGCCGCAGCGGTGTGATATTTATATTGCGCTTGGGTTGTAGGAGCCCCTCCGGAGTCTGAACCCCCACAGTGAGCGCGGGTACCCAAATGGATCGGGCTGTACGCTGCAGCAGTTATGTGAATTGCATTGCATTCACACATTGATTCCTGTTTGTACTATGTGGCATGACATTTAGCACTCTCATATCATCGACATCTATGCTATTTCTTGCACTGTTTACCAGATACCCTGGTGTTATTTGTAAATATAGTGCTGTGCCCGAGGGGCTGACTTGTGTGCGGATATGCACTACCTGATATCGCATTCATATGCTTGATGTTGGAAAAAAAATATTTTTAAAATGAGCTAGATGTTTCTAAAGGATTTTCACGGTTTTACTATTTTGTTCAAAAGGTTGTACTGTACTATATAGCATGATGGAGTGTTCTTACGTGATTTCTTACCGCTCAGTTATTATTTACTCTTATTACCACTGAGTTGGAAGTACTCACTTTACTCCCTGCACCACGTGTGCAGATTCAGGTGTCCCGGGAGCATAGTTGAGCTATTTGCTGCTTCAGAGTTTCTCATGAGTTGTCGAGGTAGCTGCTTGACGTTCGCAGGACTCGACTCCTCCCCTATTCCTTTATTATTTCCGCATTTTAGAACATCATTATTACTGAGGA
>MU684432.1:0-23963 GCA_026770625.1 Nicotiana glauca
ACCTTAGTATTTAAAACTAGCTACACATGCTAAAACACAAAAACCAACTAATCATAAATGTCATAAATGCTTACATTGGAGGGAATCTTCACCCAAAAGCTTCCAAAAAGAGAGAATATTAATGTGATAGAATGTAGCTTAAAAGTGAGACGAGATGAGCCCACAAAGGTCTCTTAAAACTATTTATAGAGGGACCAATTTCGGGACAGAAAATGGAGAAGTTTGCCCTTTCAGGTCACGTCCGCGACCTCAGACTTGTCGCATAACAGGTCTGTGGTCCGCATTTTGAACAGCCTCTCCGCATATCCAAAACTCTAGTTGTCAGGCCTTCATCGAAGTTCCTGTGGTCCGCATTTGAGTTATGCGACCGCAGATTGCATCGCATCTTTGACCCTGAGTTTTCTTCTTGTTCATTCTGCAGCACATCTGCGGTCCGCATGTTGATTCTGCGATTGCAGATTGCGCCCCATTCTTGACATGGTTTTTAGCTCCAGACTCTGTAATTTTTTGCGATTTGAGATACGATTATGCGGTCCGCATGTGTGATCTGCAACCGCAGAATGGGCCGCAGATTTGCACTTGTGCAATATTATGCTCTTTTCTTCTCTTTTTGCTTCCATTTTCATATCCTTGGTCTTCCCTTCCTCTTGTGCTGTNAGTATTGAAATGTACCGAAATTCTCCGGCACACCATCATGCTTTCTATTGTTTCCATGTTGGATATTCTAGCTACAATCAAATTCTTATTGCTCCGAAGGACTAAGAGAAGACTACTTTCACATGTCCTTATGGTACCTTCTCATTCTCAAGGATGTCATTTGGGTTGCGTAATGCATCGGCGACTTTTCAATGGTGTATGATGGCTATTTTCACCGATATGGTGTAGGATATTCTTGAGGTCCTCATGGATGATTTTTCTGTGGTTAGGAATTCTTTTGATGATTGCTTGAAAATTTTGGATAAGGTCTTGGCTAGATGTGAGGAGATAAATTTGGTGTTGAATTGGAAGAAATGTCACTTCATGGTCGAGGAAGGCATAGTCCTCGGCCACAAAATTTCAAAGCATGGTATTGAGGTCTACAAGGGGAGATTGATGAAGATGTCGCACATCGGATCAGGATGGATGAAGTGGAAGCTCGCTTTCGGTGTTTTATGTGATAAAAATGCGCCGCTAAGACTTAAGGGTAAGTTTTATCGAGTAGTGGTTCGACCGGCTATGATGTATGGGGTTGAATGTTGGCCAGTCAAGAACTCCCACCTGTAAAAGATCAGAGTAGCAAAGATGAGGATGTTGAGATGGATATGTGGGTGTACCAGGAGAGATAGGATTAAGAATGAAGCTATCTGGGACAGAGTGGGAGTAGCCTCCATGGAGGACAAGATGCGGGGGTCGAGGCTGAGATGGTTCGGACATGTTAAGAGAAGAAGCATTGATGCTTCTGTCAGGAGGTGTGAGAGGTTGGCCATGGGGAGTTTGAGAAGAGGTCGAGGTAGGCCTAAGAAGTACTGGGGAGAGGTGATTAAACATGACATGGCGCTGCTTCATCTCACTGAGGACATGGCCCTTGATAGGAGGATGTGGAGGTGGGGGATTAAGGTAGAAGGTTAGTCGGTAGTTCTTAGTTGTTCACCGATAGTCATAGTAGCATGCATGTCCCTTCATATTCTTAGATTTCTATTATGTTATATGTTTGTGTTAGCTTAGGTATTGTATTCCCTGCTGCTATTATTTGGTACTACTTATCCTTTATCTCACCCCTTCTTTTTTCTCTTCCTTCTTTCTTCCTTACTTGTTTTCCTCTTCTTCTTTTTGTCCTTCCTGATCCGAGGGTATATTGGAAACAGCCTCTCTACCTACATTAGGTAGGGGTAAGGTCTGCGTACAACCTACCCTCCCCAGACCCCACCTGTTGGGATCAAACTGGGTTTGTTGTTGTTGTTGGTATTGAGGTCGACAAGGCCAAAAATTGAGGTGATATCCAAACTCCCTCCTCCTACATTCATGAAGGGAGTGAGGAGCTTCTTGGGTTATGCGGGGCTCTATCGCCGATTCATCAAGGATTTTTCGAAGGTGGTAAACCTTTGTGTAAACTTTTGGAAAAGGATGCCAAGTTCCATTTCAACGAAGATCGTATAAAGGCATTCGAATTGCTTAAGTTCAAGTTGACTACTACTCCTATTATCATTATATCGGATTGGAGCTTTCCTTTAGAGCTCATGTGTGACACTAGTGATGTGGCAGTTGGAGTGGTGTTGGGGCAAAGAATCAACGAAATCTTTCATCTGGTCTACTATGCTAGCAAGACCATAAATGATTCTGAAGTCAACTACACAGTGACCGAAAAGGAGCTACTTGTTATTGTCTTTGCTATGGAGAATTTCCGCCCATATTTGATGGGTACAAAGGTGATTGTCCACACCGATCATGCGGCACTTCGATATTTTATGAGCAATAAAGATTCAAAGGCAAGGTTAATGCGGTGGGTGCTTCTATTGCAAGAGTTTGATCTAGATATCCAAGACCGCAAAGGTAGTGAAAATCAAGTGGCGGACCACTTATCTCGATTGGAGGGGGAGGGGAGGCCACATGACGGCCTTGAGATCAATGATTCCTTCCCCGGAGAGTAATTTCTAGCCATTTCAATAACCGAGATGCCAAGGTTCACCGATGATCAAGCCCAACTATGCATTATAAAAAGGACTAAGCGGTCGTTGCAAATATAATCCGATTTACAAGTCCGGAATCGAATTCCACATAGAACTAAGGCTTAGCTATAGTTGTTCAAAACACAAGTCCAAATAATTTTCTAATTATAAATATTATAATATTTACATTTATCCAATTAACTAACAAATACTAGAAAGCAATAAAACTATCAATTAACAAGGATAAGGATTGGAGTCAAGATTAAGGAAGTCTAGAGTTATGATTTCCCCAATTATCGAAATCCTTCCCACTATGTTTTTTATAAATTCGTCTAAGTATTATCTACCAATCATAAGCATCTGACTATTGTAACTCTCTCCTGCGTAATTACCACAATTTACTAAACGCACTCTCCCGAGTTACACTAGCTAGCTTTGTTTATTACAGCTCACTTTAGATTGCACCCAAGGCTTCGTTATCCCTAATCCTGCCTTTAAACCCGCAGTTATAGATCCTTCTTATACTTTGGGAGTGATGTTGTTCAACAACTACCTAAATATGCACTCTCTCCCGAGTTATGCACACTAAATAGGCACAGCTAATTGAGGATCCTGTCAATTAACTACAACAAACACGTAGTTGAACAAATAGAGAAAAGACTACGACTTAATTATATAAAAATAACAAGAATTTATCCTACAAAAGGTTCCATCAAAACTCTAGATAACAAATTAGCTATTCATAATAGCATGTAAAACTACAATACTAGAAGTCATAACCAACAATCAGAAATAGGAAGAGGAAGGAAAAACTCGTAGAAGAATTTCCCGCCTTGCTCCTAGCATGTTCTTGCCTCCAAGGGTGTTGTCTAACCCTAAAGTAGTGTCTCTCACACTTGTTCCTCCTCCAAAAGTAATCTAAAAATAAGCTTTTTTTATCTTGGGCAAGTTTCTACAGCTTATAAGGGTTTTTACAAAAGTTTCCCAGAATTGACACTTTGGCCCCCAAGTTTCCAGGTTCGTGAACAGTTCACCGCGGCCGTGGCGTGGACCGCGGTGAACACTACCCAGTCTGTTTTTGTGTTTTATCTCCCCGCGTTGCACCGCGGTTGCGGTGAACTTTTGCCCAAGTCATTTTCTTCTGCTCCTTTGTGTTCGGGTACTTCTTGAGTGGTGTTTTCTTCACATTATCGCCTCCAAATACTTCATGTTGCTTCCTCACATATAATATTCCCTGCGAAACCAAATAACACTATTTAAAGCATTTTGTTGGCAATTTACCTTATAAAACAACAACAAAGCATGATCAATTAAATGTGTAAATATCAACTATATAGCCTACTATCAACACCCCACACTTAAATTATTTCTAGTCCTCGAGCAATTCACCACACTCCATCAAAATTCCTTCCCTAAGCTTTTCCCTCAACGTCTCACACCATGAACATTTTACAAAAGTTGCACCTAGTAGTAAGAAAACTTTACCTCAAGAATCAAATCTTTCGTACCACGTAACATTCGCACTTACTCAAACCACTCTATACAAGAGTCAAGATGTACCTTTCCTTTGTGAATCATATGCCCTCACATCTCACAAGAGAGTAGTTCCATATCTAATGATAGTGATGAAAATTACGAACTAAAATAGACAGAATTCGCTTACTCTCAAAAAGAACATTTACATGCCACAAAGATGCACCATAGGCTTGTCCGTAGTGTAGTACTCGACTAATCGAGCCCCAGTCAGTCTAAGATCACTAGGACTTTATTTGATTGTAATGTAGGATAAGGGACGGGTAGGATATATTTGAATATAGTGACTAGCCTCTCTAAGCACTTTTAATACAATTATATTAAACTTCAAGATCATTGTTTTGTCAGCCAACACTCCACCACATTTATTTAAACATCCCCATACATTAGGTGCAATTTGTACAAGCTACCACTTATTAATCACTATAAAATATATTATTTTATTTTAAATTTTTTTTTTGTGGTGCTTCTCTTTTTATGCTTCAACATTCTGCATCTTTTCTTTATTTCCATGGTTCCACTTCAAAAACCAAACCACCACCCCACACTTTTGCTTTTACATATTTTCAATACCCTTCTATTGCTTAGTGAGAGGAAAATTGGTTCAAACAGCAGGCTATTCAAACAATTGGTTAAGGTTCACATTGTGGTTGCCAAAGAAACAGGCTTATAGGCTCAACTGGGTTAACTACGATGTAATGCATTCAGGTGGGTTTACTTTATGTCTGGCTCAACAAAGAAATGCCTATATCACTTCTAAAATAGAATGAAGCTACTATTTCATTTTGCAAACACATAGGGCAAGTTCTAGGCATCAAATGTACAGCATGGAATACAGTATCACTCACACACAAATGGCACATGACTCACTCCGGATTAGTTTATCAAGACATTCTCTTTCAAGTGTTCAAGTTAGGTACAAACATACAATTTTAAAGGCACTTAACATGATTCAACCCTTGAAGCTAAGCGCTACACTCTAACGTCTATCGTGTTCAGGTGTAAAAATGCTAAGGGTTTTTCTTCTTTGATTTTTTTTTCAAGCTCGTAGCTCATTAATCCTAACCTAAAACAAAAAAAAGCTACCTATATCTGGTTCAAGCTAAACCCTTGGAAAAGAACCGTGGCCCAAAGAAAAACCAATGGGGAGTTACTACACTACGTAAAAAAATAAAAAATAAAAAAATCTTTTTGGCATTTTCTCTAGACTAACTTCCCTCAAGAAAATTGTCTAAAGGATCCATCGTCGGGAAAAGTCCAATCCTTTTTTTTTCTAAAAAAATAAAAAAATTATTCAATTAAACTAACACAACTAAAATTGCATAGAAAGTCACTCAGATAATCTCCTCACCCCACACTTAAAATTGTGCATTGTCCCTAATGCACACCATACTAATAAGAGGGTAAAAGAAACTCCCTGGTAGGCCAAAGACCGAAGCACTAGCAGTTTATGGGTACTCAGACTTCTCCCAAGTTTGGTCTTTCGTGCGGGTACCTCACACTTAATTCCAACTATTTGGTTTGTTGTTGCATCCTTCCAATACCTTTGCTTTCCATGCTCCTAGAAAATAAAAAATTGGCACTACAACAATAATACAATTATAAAAAATAAAAATAAAAGAAATCAATGAAGCTGGGTCGCCTCCCAACAAGCGCTTGATTTAACGTCGCAGCACGACGCGAATCACTTTTTGCCTCCACCTCGAGCTTATGAATTGAACCCCCAATTTGGCATCAAGTTTTCAGCTATGCTCCCGGGGTGGAGGAACAAATCTAACTAGCCCAAGAAACCATTGTACTATTCTATACTTCTTGGCTTTTAGATGAGGTATATAGTCTTTGTCTTTCTGACAAGAAATATTCCAAAATGTAGGCACCTTGTTCCTCATTCTTTGACTTCTCAATCGGCTCGGATGACTCCATTTCCATACCGTCATCCAAGCACAATGTAGAAAAATGTTTGGAGTGGGGATCAATGCGCTCAAACATATGAACTTCAGGACTTCCAACATTCTCAACATCAATGATACTAGATTCAACAAAATTTGTATCCTCAAAGTCCTTGACTGACTCTAGTCTCACTTCTTCAATATTGACATCCTCAAATTGTAGCTGTCTAGGTTGTTGATTTTCTACTATGACCTCCTTAATTAACACCTCAAATTCACACTCTTCTTGGCTACTATCCTCAATAATAGCTTGTTGAGCATTAACAGCTCCAACCACTTGACTCAATTGAGCCTCCAAGTTGCGAATAGTTGCCTCTTGCCTCTCTATATGCAGTTGTTTCTCATTATTTTGTTCCAGAAGGCACTTTAACATATCCTTGATCTCCTTCAGGTCCGCATTCCCAGGTTCTTTGTTCCTATTAACTTCACAAGAAAAGGTAGAACTATCATAGTAAGGGGCTGGGGGAAAATAAGAAATATAAGCACAACCGTGAAGGTGACCATTTTGACATCCACACACATCACACACATTCCACAAATAAGATTGAGTTGGTGCACATAACTCGCTCTTAGGAACATTTTAAAAATTTTGCCACGGGTGGTTTCCTTCACAATATGTATGGAGATCAATAGTAGAATTATCTACACCTAAATTCCCATAATTCCAAGATGCCATGTTTCTCAAATCAACAGATATATAAAAAAAATACAAAACAAAATAAAAGCTCAAACTTGAACCCTAGCAATATATACAGCTACAACTACACCATTAGTTCCCTGGCAATGGTGCCAAAAATTGATCATGCCCAACTATGACTTATAAAAAGGACTAAGCGGTCGTTACAAATATAATCTGGTTTACAAGTCCGGAGTCGAATCCCACATAGAACTAAGGCTTAGCTATAGTTGTTCAATATCGCTAAGAAACACAAGTCCAAACAATTTTCTAATTATAAAGATTATAATATTTATGTTTATCCAATTAACTAACAAATACTAGAAAGCAATAAAACTATCAATTAACAAGGATAAGGATCGGAGTCAAGATTAAGGAAGTCTAGAGTTATGATTTTCCCAACTGTCGGAATCCTTCCCGCTACATTTTCTATAAATTCGCCTAAGTATTCTTTACCGATCATGAGCACTCTGACTGTTGTAACTCTCTCCCGAGTAATTACCACAATTTACTAGACGCATTTTCCCCAGTTATGCTAGTTGGCTTTGTTTATTACAACTCATTTTAGATTGCACCCAAGGCTTCGTTATCCCTAATCTCGCCTTTAAACCCCCAGTTATAGATCTCTCTTATACTTTGGGAGTGATGTTGTTCAACAACTACCTAAATATGCACTCTCTCCCCGAGTTATGAACACTAAATAGGCAACGCTAATTGAGGATCCTGCCAATTAACTACAACAAACACGTAGTTGAACAAATAGAGAAAAGACTAGGGCTCAATTATATAAAAATAACAAGAATTTATCCTACAAAAGGTTCCATCAAAACTCTAGATAACAAATTAGTTATTCATAATAGCATGTAAAACTACAATACTAGAAGTCATAACCAACAATGAGAAATAGGAAGAGGAAGGAAAAACTCGTAGAAGAATTTCCCGCCTTGCTCCTAGCATGTTCTTGCCTCCAAGGTGTTGTCTAACCCTAAAGTAGTGTCTCTCACACTTGTTCCTCCTCCAAAAGTAATCTAAAAACAAGCTTCTTTTAACTTGGGCAAGTTTCTACAGCTTATAAGGGATTTTACAAAAGTTTCCCCAAATTGACACTTTGGCCCCCAAAATTTCCAGGTTCGTGAACAGTTCACCGCGGCCGCAGCGTGGATCGTGGTTGACCGCGGTGAACACTGCCCAGTCTATTTTTGTGTTTTATCTCCCCGCGGTCCACCGCGGTCACAGTGGACATTTTCCCGGGTCATTTTCTTCTGCTCCTTTGTGTTCGGGTACTTCTTGAGTGGGTGTTTTCTTCACATTATCGCCTCCAAACACTTCATGTTACTTCCTCACATATAATATTTCCTTCGAAACCAAATAACACTATTTAAATCATTTTGTTGGCAATTTACCTTATAAAACAACAACAAAGCATGAGCAATTAAGGTGTAAATATCAACTATATAGCCTACTATCTGCCGACTTTGCAAATTATCATGTGAATGGCATTGTACCGAATGAATTCTCTTCAAACCAAAGGAAGAAGCTCAAATGGGATTGCCTTGACTATTAATGGGATGAACCATATCTCTTCCAGATTTGTACCGATGGTGTGATCTGACGATGTGTCACGGAGGAAGAACAAGTGGAAATTCTTGAGGCTTGGAGCTAGGATGGAAACAAAAGTGTTGAGTTGTGGATTCTATCGGCCTACTCTCAACAAGGACACTAGTGATATAGTCAAGCGTTGTAATGAATGTCAAAGGGCCGGTGGGATTTCTAAGAAGAATGAGATGCCCCTCACAACCATTTTGGAAATTGACATCTTTGATGTGTGGGGCATTGATTTCATGGGACCATTCTTGAGATCTTGTGGGAACATTTACATTTTTGTAGTTGTGGACTATGTGCTAAAATGGGTTAAGGTCGTGGCTTTAGCCAACAACGAAGCTCGAATTGTGGTGGCATTTTTGAATAAGAACATATTTACAAGATTCGGTACTTTTGCAGCAGGGTTTTGATACCTTACTCACAAAGTATCGACCCCTTACCATCCTCAAGCAAGCGGACAAGTTGAAGTCTCCAACCGGGAGATCAAGAGTATTTTGTCAAAGTCTGTGAATGCCAACCGAATGGATTGATCAAGAAAACTTGATGATGCTCTTTGGGCTTCTAGGACGGCCTGTAAAACACTGAATGGGATATCTCCATATCGATTAGTGCTTGGGAAGGCATGTCATCTTCTATTGGAACTTGATCATAAAGCCATGCGGGCTTTGAAGAAGTTGAACCTTGAGTGGGATGTCGTCGCAAACCTAAGAATGGAAAAATTGAATGAGCTAGATGAATTTTAGTATCATGCCTACATAAGTTCGTCCCTTTACAAGGAGAAGATGAAGTACCTCCACGACAAGTACATCCACAACAAAGAGTTTAAATAGGGTAATCTTATGCTATTGTTCAATTCCCGGTTACGGATGTTTTCAGGCAAGTTGAAGTCACAGTGGAGTGGCCCGCACACACTTTTGTGCGGTCCGTAGGTCTCAAAATTAGGGTAAAAATTGTGCGGTTCACACAAAAGTGCGTGCGACTGAAGTGTTAAAGATCAGAGAACCAGTAGTCTGAACCTGGGGTTGTGCAGGCGCACTCAAAATTGTGCGGTCCCCACTTTTGGTTATGCGGCCACACTATGAAATTATGCGATCCGCATTTGGCAGTCCTTGGCCGCACTCACTTTTGTGCGGTCCGTACTGCCTTTTTTGAGTCTGATTTCCTGCAATTGTCATACATGCATCTGTGACCTCCAACTCTAAATGATTCCTATCATTATGTATTACAGACAATGGTTAGATCACGTGGTAGAGGTGATACATCTAAAGAGAGGGCAGAACCCTCTCGAGGACGAGGACGAGGCAAGAGTAACCTACCACTTGCTATTCAGAGATCAATAAACAAGAAATCTACGGCCAACAGAGTCCCAAAATCTTCAGACACCAATGAATATGCCCCGTCTAGGGAAGCTTTAAAGGGAAACTCTGTACAAGCACAGCCGGAAGCCTAATCATAGCAATTTCAAGGGAGATACCAACTTCGTGACAAATCCTCTACCTCAGCTAGTTATTTTGAGGGTTCAGATGCTGGTAGCCAGGGTTCAGAGCCCTCCTCCACACATATTTCTCCCACACCAATTCAGTTAGATGATGATGATGATGTCCTGGATGATGGTAGAGGAGGTGACACTATAGTAGGAGGTCTAGAGAGGTCAAAGAGGAAGGAAATATGGGAAGATCGGTTTGTTAGTTTGATTGCCTTCGTGACGTTCAGAGAGTGGTGGCCCTAGAGATCGTTCACACTTGAGCAACAGTTCTTAATGAAGGATTGGAACATTTACAATCCAAATGTCCTTAGACAGTTCCAAGAGCGAAAAGGATCCAAAGTGTCATCGACACAAATGAGCACTTGGTTAAAGAATTTTATGCCAATGTGGCTCACATAAAGAAGGGTACCAAGATAACAAATGTGAGAAATCTGAAAATCTGATTTGACTCCTACTCTTTAAAATCTTATGTGGGATTTGAAGAAGTAGAGGCAGTCCAGTATTTGGAAAAGCTTGATGTGGGTGATGCAGCTCGCCAGTGGCTAGCTGAGCTTTTTGCTGCTCGAGGACCACCACCCCCGTGGCTCACAGCAGGGGTTCATATAGTCTGGGCCACCCTAAATTTTGAAGCTAAAGGGTGGCAGGCCTTTGTGTGTAGCCGTATTGACCCGTGTCTGAATGACAATAGCCTCCCACTTCCCCGAGCAGTTCTGGTGGCTTCGATTATGGATGTGTACCCAATCAATTTGGGTGCCATAATGTCAACCAACATCAAATTTATTGTCCAAAAAGGTGAAAGATCATACCCTTATCCGAACTTCCTCATAGAGTATTTCAATGATCAAAGGGTGGAGCCAAGGCAGTATGATACAAAAGTGAAGTCTAAGAAGCCTTTCTCATGGTACCACCTGCAGGGTGCTGACAACCCAAAGTTTAAGGGTAAAGAAACTACATCCGCTGGCAAGTCTAAGGAGCCAACGATAGTGGTTACTGATTCAACTGCAGAGCCTTCTACAGTTGCCATGCCTTTCACAGTAGTCAGTCCTTCTACCGAGACAACTCATTTGCCACCACCTCCACCTGCTAGACCATATACATATGTGTCAAGTGCCTGCATCTTCATCATATCTACTGACTGCCCTGTGAATCTCCCAGACTTTGGCGAGTGTCAACAACTGGATGCAGACAGGTACTGTAAAGCTGTCTAACATATCTAATATTGTTACCGCACAGTCCTCTACCCCAGCAGCACCTTAGGTACCTCCGTCAAAGGGAGGAAACATTGTCAAATATCTTAGAAAATTAGAAGAACATTATGGAGACTCTAGTGGCGCATGCGGAAGTCATTGAAGAGTTGGGAAAGCAAGAGAAGAAGATGCTTAAGTCTCAGGCGTCGAAGAAGTTAGTGGAAAGGTTGAGAAAAGAGATTGCCAAGATAGCATCTGCAGGAGATCTACCACTTGACCTGCTTATGGAGACAACACTAGTAACACCTGCAGCACCATCAGGTCCTGAGGCATCACATGCAGCAGCTGGCCAATCTGAAGAGCCAGACCTTAATGCTCACACCGCTGAGGAGATGCTCCAGATGCTCAGCAACCCAGTTATCCCTCAGCCAGACGATGATGAGATACAGTTGGGGGAGACCGAGAGTGATGAGGATGCCATGTAGACTGAGACCACATAGGGAGTTCTCTTAACTCTATACCATTCCTTAATCTTATTTTCGTTAAGCATTGGGGAGTATGCTTATTTTTATTCAGGGAGAGGTCTATTTTGATTAATTTAACATTGATATTTGGCATGTAATAACTGTTATACTATTTTTCTTTTATGTTTATTTTCTCTTTGGTTATGTATATATTCTTCACTTTCATTTGATGTATATATTCATTTCCCTTCAGTTTGTATATTCATTTGTCTTACTTTTCATAGTTTATTTCATAGATTCTTTAGTTGTTTTTCTTAGTAGTATAACTTCTTATTTGCTTTAGTAGCTTCTTTTTTATTTGTTAGCTTCTTTTTTTTCGTTTGAGTGAACAATAAACCTTTAGTTTTCTTAATGCGACGGTGCCATCCAAAGGTGGGTTTTGTGTGAACCGGGTGGGTCTTCCCACTGATAGATGCCATGGCAACCTTCTTAAGGGATTGAGTCTGTTTTCTTTTATGCTTAGGCAAAAATAGTTGTAATGAATAAAAGGGTCTCAAGCATGCTTCACTTGGTACCAACACATTTACCTATAGCCTTATAAGTTAATGGCAGAAAATAGCTCTAGTTGTGACCTTATGACTCTTGTGCTGACTTAAGCAGTCATCGAGTGGTTCGGTCGAGCCATTTGTGATTCTCAATCTTAATTAGGGTTGTTGTTATAATGACCCGACTGGTTGTTTTGAGCATTTGAACTTTTCTTGGTAGTTTACGGGTGTGAGTAGCTCCATAAGATGCATTTTGACTTATTTGAATCGTCGGTTTTGGTTTTAAGGTTATTCGGGACTGATTTGGAAGAATGATTATCAACTAGGGAGATTTAAATTTGAAAGAGTTGAGCAAGTTTGATTTTTTAGTATTTGACCTCGGATTGAAATTATGATGGTTCCATTAGCTCCGTTGGGTGATTTAAACTTGGGAGTGTGTCCGGATTGTGATTTGAAGGTCCGTAGTTGAATTTGGCTCGAAATGGCAAAAGTTGCATTTTTTGGGAAGTTTGACCGAGAGAGGACTTTTTGATATCGGGGTCAGATTTCAATTATAAAAGTTGGAGTAGGCCCGTAACATCAAATATGACTTGTGTGCAAAATTTGAGGTCAATCGGACGTGATTTGATAGGTTTCGGCATCGGTTGTGGAAGTTTGAAGTTTCAAGTTCATTAATTTTTGGATTGAGGTGTGATTCGTCATTTCGATGTTATTATGTATTTTTTGAGGCCTCGAGTAAGTCCATTTTATGTTATGGTACTTGTTGGTATATTTGGGCGTGGTCCCAAGGGGCTCGAGTGAGTTTCGGATAGGTTTGGGACGTGTTGCGCTCATTTTTTAATGTTTCGACGTTGTTTCTTCAAGTATAAATGGTACTACATTAAGCAAATGAACTCCAATTTCTATTTTTATTGAAGCATTAAATATGTATCGTAATTACGGATCCATAAAAAAAAGAATCATCGAATTTAGACATCGCATGAGGAATTTATGGTCATTTTACCAAGAATTGGGTCGCCAGATTTTTCAGATTAATTACAAAATTGCCATTGATTTTGTATTTAAAAATCTGCACTATTTTCAAATATTGAAACCAACATATCTCCTTCAATATAAGGTCAAATTGAGTGATTCAAGAGCCTAACATTACTAGAATTTTACAAAGAATCCATTAAATGCATCAAAAGTTAGTTTCGAGATTATTTGGCATAAGAAATGAGGCAGAACAGTATTAAAATGAGGGTTTTATTCATTTAATATATTTGAGTTGGGAAGCTCAAAATTGGGCAATTGTTAAGGCAATTTTCATCATATGAATTGGGGTAAGTGTTCTCTACTCAGTTTTGGTTATATTCCATGAATCTATATTCGATTTTAGCTTTTGGTTGATGAATTTTAAAGAGGAAATTGGGGGTTTTGACCTAAAGTTTCATATTTGAATTTTGAAGATTTGGAATCGGAATTGAGTGAAACTAGTATGGTTGGACTTGTAATTGAATGAGTTATCAGATTTTGTAAGTTTTGTCGGGTTTCAAGGCGTGGGCCCGGGTGTGATTTCTGGCCGGATTTGGGATTGGATTTAGGTTCAATCTTTATCATTTGGAATTATTTTCTTGGGCTTTATTTGATTTATTTGAGTTTCTTTTGTCTAGTTTTGAGCCGTTCAGAGGTCACTACGCGTGTGATGTCATTTTTAGAGCATCGCTTAGCTTGCTCGGTATTGTAATTGGCTTGTTCGAGGTAAGTGTTTTGCCTAACTTTGTTAAGGGAATTTTTCCTCCTATTTGTCATTGTTTTCTACATGTAGGGGTGATACATATATGAAGTGATGAGCGTATATGTATGTGTCAGGGTTAATCATGCTTGGGGGTGGATTATATTACATTTATGTTTGTAGAATTTCTTGACCTCCTATTCATGCCTTACTTGACTCTTAGATACTAAGAACACAATATTAAATGATAGAAATCAAGGCTTATCTTATTATAACTTGATCAAACTTGACGAAAATTCTGAAAATACATTGATGTGTCTAATTCGGTCATCTTTATGCGAAATCATTACTACATTACTACGGCCGATATTCTTGAGATACTAGACTCTATTTGTTTTGTGGGTCATTTGTGAGATTTGTGAAAGTATTTGAATAATAAGGATCTTGAGGGTTGTTGAATCATTGTTGACTTGGAAAGTTGTGATTGAGATTTATTTGGAATATCCGCTAAAATACTCTCCTTGATGTTATTTATGCTTCATGCCTTGTTGTCATTGATATGCATATGCTTGGTAAGGAAGAGTGTAAAGCACGAAGGGAGATGCAGTGTCATTGTTTATAAATTATCATGTGAAGGAGAGTGTAAAGCACGAAGGGTGATGTCGTGCCATATTATTGAGAGTAAAAGTACGAAGGGTGATGACGTAGCCATGTTATGAGAGTGTAAAGCACGAAAGGTGATGTCGTGCCATTTATTTATAGTGTTATGCTTTAATATCATCGTGAGGTCATGGCACGATAGGTGTTTCCGTGTAGGCGAGGATGAGGGACATGCATTATGTTGTGATAGCTGTTTTCCCGTGTGTATGTTCATGTCTTTACCTTGAGCTATTATTGTCGCAATCTCATATTTGATATGACTTGTTGCTATTGTTCTATCATTTATATCTATATCAATTGTTGTTGTGTCGTTCATATCTTCTATTTGTTTAACTTGCAAATATCATGCCTATTTCCCTGCTTTTATAATTACACTCACGTCGTATCTATTATTTTGCACTTTAGTAAAAGCCCTTTTTTCTATGTTAGTCATTCATGCCTCTATTTGTTAACTTGTAAAGATCAAGTATTCCCTTCTTATTTATTATACCTGTATTTAGGCCTTAACCATGCTAGTTAGTTAAAGTTGATATTTCTTGTTTCCAATTTCTGTCATCATTCACATGCTTTCTGCTTAGTCTTTTACTGTTGCCCATATGGTTGTCCTTGTTCATTATTGATAATTGCATATTTCCTACCTTGTAATTCATGTTATCGGTATTTCTGTCATGTGGTTGGTTCTGTTATACGTATATTGGGTGAGGATGAGATAAAAGTACGAAGGGTGTTGCATGCAATTGACTTGATATCTAGGTACATCCCTCATGCTATAAAAGTTAAGAATTGACTATTTTGGTTTATTGGTTTCATTGTAAGGAAAGGATTGATTAAGGTATTTGAGGATGCCAAGTTGTGATCTTTATTAACACTCGGTTATTGTTTTGCGTATCTGTTTTCACGTATTCTTCTCTATTATATTGTGGTATAGTTCTATTGTTGATTCATAATGCAAGTTTTATCAGTAAGTGTCTTTTAGCTAAAAAGCCCCATCACTACTTTGACGAGGTTAGACAAAATACTTACCAATACATGGGGTCGATTGTATTGATACTACACTTCTGTATGATGTGTACATTCTCTGAAGTAGAGTTGCTGGTGAATATCGGGTGCTGATTCTGAAGATATTCGCGCATTCCGGATATAGCTGCCTCTTGTCCTTGGTAGTTTAGGTTTTGCTATTCTGTTTATTTATCTTTCAATAAAATATGTATTTATTCGTACCATCTTTGTAAATTCCAAGTCTTAGAAGCTCATGAGTCGTACTACTAGGTCTTGGGTCAATTTGTAAATGTTCAGCTAATTCTTTACTATTTTCCTATAATCTCTTTTGGATTGCATTTTCTATTAGTTAACTTACCTAGCGGATCGACTTAGGTGCCATCACGACTAGTGATTTTTGGGTCATGACAGTTGTGGACCCTCGACTCCGTTCTCTTTAGCAATCCGGCAGCATGAGAGGTGAGATATTGAACTACAAGTCCAAGTACCCGTGATAATAGTCTAGAACTTGCCCTGAATGTTTTTCTAGGCAAAATTCTAAGTGTAGCTTGGCTTGAGAAATGATTGTAGGCCCTCCTTGATCCAATTTGAAATCTTCTATATCCTACCAATGTGATATCCCTAGTCAACTCATTTGAGCCTAAGCTCTTTTTCTTTCAATAACCACATTACAAGCCTTTATCCGTTTTGTAATGACCCTCTCTTGGCACCCAATCTTTCCTTAGCATTATTGAGAAATAATTGGCAAAAATATAAGTTTGGGGGAGACACGAGGAGTTTGAAAGTGATATAAAGGTACAAAAAAGAGAAAGAAATGAATAAAAGGGAAGGAAAAGAAAAGAAAGAAAGAACAAAAAGAAAAATGCTAAAAATAAAGTGAATAAAGTGAAGAATTAAAGGGATTCAAAGAAAACAAGAATGAAAGGGCATGGAATAAATAGAGAAGGAGAAAAATGATTATCATGACCAAGAAAGAGTGACGTTACGTCTCTCTAGTTCGCCCGAGGAAAAAGAAAATGACTTAAAGAGGCGATAAAGTATGATCCAAAAAGAGAAAATGGAGTGCTTAAGGAAAGATGAACCCATTATATTTCAATAAGTACTACCTTAGTCTGAAAGCCTTCATTACATCCTGAAAAAGACCTACATGATTTCAAGTTGAGTGAGCTTACATTATTGGTGATTTACATGAGGGGGAAGCAAATGGTACTTAAAGTCGTACTTGTTACATTCTTTTGAGAGAGATGAGCGAACTTTTCACAATTCTTGATTTGAGTGTTACATTCTTAAGTGAGTTATGCTAACGGAGAGTAGAGGGGGAGTTTGGATCCACAATGACCTATGTGAAAGAGCGAGCTTCCTTGATGAATAAGTCAACTCTTGATGTTCTAGTGTCACATTAGAACTATGGTACTCAAAAAGTCAAATCATTGCATTGTGGATTATTCATACGTGTTGTGGGTAATTGGTGGTCCCAATTAATATGTGTTTGATTCACATCAGGCCAGCTGAAATAGCTCATTTATTGTGGAGGTGGGAATTACCTTATTTGCTTGAGGACAAGCAAAAGCTTAAATTTGGAGGAGTTGATAAGTAGGGATTTTGACTACTTATTTGCGCTCTTTTATTTTTATTTTAGACCAAAATTGCTTAAAGGTATTCCCGAAAACTAATGAAATATGTTTACTTGAAGGAGTGTTAGAATATGAGCTAAAGAGCTGAAAATCAACTCAAGAAGGAGTAATTTTGGATAAGGACCAAAATGAGGCTAAAATGGCACAATGAGGACCGCACAATATTGAGTGCGGCCGCAAAAACTGAAGAGAACCTCCAACAGAAATTCCTTTGCAAAGTGCGGACCGCATAATTCTTGTGCCGCCACAGTAGATAAGGTTCAGAGAGATAGGATTTTAGGTCATAAAGAAATGTGGACTGCACCATTATTGTGCGATTGCAGAATCAAGAGCGCGGCCACACTCAAAAATGTGCGGTCTGTAGAAGTCCCACAATGCCAAAGACCAAGGTCAAGAAGTGCGGACCGCACTATCATTGTACGGTCGCAGAAGCAATAGTGCGGCCGCACTCAGAAATGTGCAGTCCGCAGAAGCGGAAGAAGTGCTGCGCAACCCAGAATTATGCGGCTGCAGAACTGGAACCTGGCAAGCTAAATCTCAATGTACGGACAGCACATAGAATTGTGCGGCCGCATAATCTCCGCTGGGGAAATTTTTTTAGATATTTTTAGCTTAGTATAAATAGAACTTTCTGTCATTTTTAGGTCAGGTTTTGTAAGTAGGGAGTACGTGATCCATTTTTCTTTACTGTATTGGGTAACATTGTATTAGTTTAACGTTTTAACATTAGATTTTCTTCCCTTAATCATCTATTATGGATTTATCTTAGTTTCTTCTTTAATTTCTTCATTTTTCATGAGTAGCTAAATTCCTAGCTAGGGTTGTGACCCTATCCTATTGTGGGTACTTAATGGGCGTTTGATTTAGGACTTGTTTGTTATTGGGTTAGTGATATTTGGCCTAGCTCTTGCTTGAATTCAAGAATTAATGATTGCAAACATTGAATCATGCCTAATTGACTTACTCTCTACTTGAGAAAGAGAGACTAAGTCTAGGAAAACTTGGCTAACAAGGAATTGGGGTGAACTTAAGAAATTGATAGCCCCAATTAAAGGGTTTAATCTAGAGATAGTAAGACCCAACTTGACATTTATCACTTATTTTGTGCAATACCTATTTGAACTTGAGAAAGCCAAATTGGGCAAATTTACTCTAACTACTACCGAGAGGTATTGAGTGGGTAATTGTGTGTGATTGCTATATTACAACCCCAAAAAATCCTACTTGCCCTAGAGTTTATAACCCATTAGGTAACCACCTAGGTGGAAGTCATGAACCTAGATCTTTTATCAACTTGAAAAACAGCAATACCAAAAATATCATTCTCTTAGCTTTTCAATTACAAACATTAGAATAGTCATTAGAAGTAGAAAAAAAGCCAAATATGTGGAAGTGCAACCTTAGGCACATCATACAGTCACAGTAGGTGTATGCCTAATCCAAAATCTAACTCCTTGTAGATTTGACCTCGACTTGCATTGGGTTTTTATTATTATTTCGACCTCCTCACAACCTATATTTGTGGTGTAAGTTTGGGCGACATCACCTCTCGTGGCCCTGACTGGTGGTACTGGTGGCTATACGTTCTGCCATCATCACCATCTGTGAGAGAATAGAAAGATAGAAGTTTAGTTAACAGAATCAACAAATTTGCACCACAAGAATTCAAGAATGTGAAGTTTCCTAAGGGTTATGCAGCTTCTTGAAATAAGTACAGACGTCTCTGTACCGACCCGCTAGACTCTACCAAACCCACTCATGACTCATGAGACCTATATAACCTAGGCTATGATACGAACATGTCATGACCCAAAAATCAACCATCGTGATTGCGCCTATCGTGGAACTAGGCCAACCTCTACTTAACAACTTATCACAGTAAGAATAACTTTGAAAATAAATATGGAAGCAGTTAACATTAAAGAAACCTTTTTGAAAATAGAATAAACCCCAAAATACGATACAATCGAACCCAAAACTGGGGTGTCAATGAGTACATGAGCATCTAAATCAGAATAATTCCAATATAGTATCTTGAGAATAAAACTGAGAATACAAATAGAGAAAAAGAAGGAGAGTAAAGGCCCGTGAATGCCATGCAGCTACCTCGATAATCTCTGAACTCTGATGTCTCAATCAGCAGCAGCAGTCGTGACCAAAAACGCCTAGATCTGTACACGAGGTACAGGGAGTAACGTGAGTACATCCAACTCAATAAGTAACAAGTCCAAACTTTGGACTGAAAGGTAGTGACGAACTCAACCGGTATAGATAAAATAGAAATAAATGAGCGGACACATAGGCATGCTTTCAAAGTAAATAGGTAGCTCAAAACAATAAAGTAACGCAGATCCGAACAATGTAAAGAATATATCTCTACTATCTGTACATGCCAATGCATATGCTGTATGTGATGCACTATGATGTCAGCTTCATGTGCTCACACTCTCAAATGCTCAGCCAGTCGATACTATATATGGCCCATATGGTCCGGGGAAGATCCATCCCAGAATATATACATCATTGACCATCAGTCATCCAGTACCGAGGAAGGCCAATCGAGCCCTATGGAGAAGATCCATCTCCAGGTATCAAGTGCTTCGGACAAGATCCATGTCCAGGGAAGATTCATCCCTCAATAATATCAACCGCGCTCACTGGAAGTGTGTACAGACTCCGGAGGGGCTCCTGCAGCCCAATCATTATCACAAATCAATATAAACGATGCGGCGTGCAGCCCGATACCGTAATTGTCACTCATAATCAGGCTCTCAGCCTCGCTCAGTCATCAATCTATCTAGTCTCACTCACGGGCTCACAAAGGTCATAAAAACTATCCCAAAATAATGATATGATATATCAATAAATAATAACTGAGACTGAGATATGATATGAAATATCAATGAAATCAGTGAGATGACAGCTAGAAATTACAACTATGAGTCCCAACAGTACCGGCATATAGCCTAAACATGATATCTAGCATAATTAAGAGCTCAATCACTTTATCACATGATGAAAACATAGATATAACAAGATAGAGTCACTATACAATGACATAGAATCAACCAGGTCACAATTTTCACGGTGCACAACCCGCATCCTTGTCACTTGGCAGGTGCATCACCTCAAAATCAATCACATAATACATAATTCGGGGTTTCGAACCCTTAAACCCAAGTTTAAAAGCGTTACTTACCTCAAACCGAGCAATTTTCTATTCTGAAATACCTTTGCCTCTCAAATCGATCTCCAAAATCTAGTCACAAGTAGTACAATATAATCAATATAGGCTAAAGGAATCAATTCCACAAGGGAAGTACTAAATTATAGCCAAAAATCCGAAATCAACCTGAACCAGGCCCCTGGGCTCACGTCTCGAAATCCGACAAAAGTAACAAAACCCAAGAGCTCATTTGCTCATGAATCTAACCATACTAAATTTACTCAAATCCGATAACAAAATCCCATTTAAAACCTCGAAAAGCTAACTCAAGAACACTTCCTCTTTTCCCCCAATTTTTCACCCCAAATTACAAATTAGATGATAAAATTAAAGATAAAATCATGTGATTTAACCATAACCAAGTAAGAATCACTGTCCCAATCAACTTCCCAAAATCCCTTCAAGAATCTCCCAAATCTGTGGTCTCTAGCTCAATATATGAAAAATGGGTTCAAACCCTCGTTTTTAAATTAATATTGACTGCCCAGATTTTCTCCATCATGATCACGGAAGTAGCCTCGCGACCGCAAAGCACAAAACAGACTTCCCCTCAGCTTACCTTTCGCGAACGCGGATACCTCCACGCGATCGCGTAATACTGCCTCAGAGACCTACGCGATCGCATCCAGCTTCACGCGATCGCGTAGAAAAATTGCCTCGCCGCTTCCTCTGCTCAAATCTTTCTATGCGAACGCGTCCTTAGCCGCACGTTCACGAAGCACATTAGCATACTTATGCGATCACGTTCCTTACTCTGCGACCACATAAAACAAAAATTACCTCTGCCCCAAATAAGCTTACGTGATCGCGGATGAACTCCTGCGATCACGTATAAGGAAACCAGAAGAACACATTAGCAGACATCAGCTATCACTCGAAGGACAAAAATGATCTGTTAACCACCTGAAACTCACCCGAGGGCCCCGGGACCTCAACTAAATATACCGTCAAGTCCCAAATCATCATACGAACTTAGTCGAACCCTCAAACCACCTCAAACAACATCAAAAACACAAATTACACACGGATTCAAGCCTAATGAACTTCGAAATTTCTAGATTCTACAAACGATGTCAAAACCTATCAAATCGCGTCGGATTGACCTCAAATTTTGCACACAAGTCATAAATAACACTACGAACCTGGTCCAACTTCCGAAAATCCAATCCGACCCCGATATCAAAAAGTCCACTGCCGATCAAAACTTTCCAAAATTCCAACTTTCGGCATTTCAAGCCTAATTCTACTATGGACTTTCAAAACACAATCAGGATGCGCTCCTGAGTCCAAAATCACCTAATGGAGCTAACGGAACAATCAAAATTCAAATTCGAGGTCATTTACACATAAGTCAACATGCAGTCAATGTTTCCAACTTAAGCTTTCAAATAAGAGATTAAGTGTCTCAATTCATTCTGAAATCACTTCGGACCCAAACCAACTAACTCGATAGGTCAAAGTACAACTGTAGTACTCAAAAGAAGCAGAAAATGGGAAACGAAACTACAACTCTCGAAACGACCGGCCGGACCGTCACATCAACCATTGAAATTTTAATCTTTAATTTTGTTTTAGTTTGCCAATTGAATGGGAGGAAACAAAATACAAAGAGAAAAACGGAAGAAAAGATGAGCAAATTTGTTTACGTTTTGAGGATAATAAGATTGAATGATAAACTAAATTTGCTTTCCATTGGTATATTTATTTGAAATATCTCAAAAATATTTGATATAATTATTTTTAGTAGTCCATATTTTATGTAATTCTTACAAGTTTTTAAGGTTGCTGTTAGAATACCACAATCATTTATTTGGGGTTAATATTTTCAATGGTGAATTGATCATTTTATAAATTTTTTCTTCTGTAGTAAAATGGAAGAAAAGTAATTGAACCTGCAATGGTTACTGAATAACTTTCTTACTTTCTCAATAATAAAGCACCTCCTTTTAAGGTAAATAGTAGTTTACTTGCGCGAATATATTAATTAAATTAAATTGTGATTGGGCTTGCTTGAACATTAGATCGTATTGCTTTAATAAATTTCAATTGTTATATAATTTGTCATTACGATATATCCAATAATAAAATTTCTGTTAAATTGAAGGGACTTATATAGACATCGAATAACTTTTTTATTTTGTATATTTCTTAATTATACTATCCAATTTTTAGTATTATTACATTTTTAATTGAAATTCTTATTAGCAAATTACTTTGTTTAATATTTTGTCTGCTACTTTTTTTTTGTAATATAATAGAGGGTATATATTTTATTACTCTTGAAATATATTTTTTATTCTATTTTTCTCAATAATATTATCTGAACTTTAATGAATAAATACACTTTTAATTTATAAAAAACGAAAATGATTTAAACAAAAGGAACAAAGAAATTAACTATCTAAACAGACTCTCACCCATTAGTAGTTAATTTTAGGTAGTTAATTTCTTTATGTCTTTTCTTTTTATTTTTTTTAAAATAATTTTTGAATTTCCAAATTTATAGAAGGTTTGTCTTAAAACATGACACTTGTTGAATTCTTGTTGTTACACTTGGCAGATGTGATTTGCTTCTCCTATTCTATATAGAAGATAGATATATAGATAGGTGCGAGCACGCTAATGAGGCCCTGAGCCGATAGATGAAGATGGGAAGGTCAGACTTCTACTATCTCGAAGGTTCCGATAGAAAGAATAATTTTAATTTTTTTAATTTTATTTTTTATTTTAATATAATTTTAAAACTCCAATTTTATTGGAGCTTTATCCTAAAAATCTACATTGGTCATCGTATATATAACTACTTTTTTTTCTAATTTTACAGATATTTAAATTCAAAAATAACGACCAAAAATTAATTTTTAACTAAATAATTATTTATGTCGGCTTTTTTCTAGGTTGTCACTTGGCTTAACGTGATTCCTTTTTCTTTGACTTTTATTAATATATAGATATAAATTATACATCATCGCCCCCATAATAGAACTATGTTCAACCAGAATCTTTGTGGCTTTTAACCAATTAAATTGCATCCTGACCTCATTCAAAAAACGTTTTTTTATCCAATCGGTAGGAATCAATAGAAAAGGCAAATCTCTTATCATACGCCAAATCCAGCTCGATTATTGATAGAGCGAATAAATGTGCCATTTCTTGAAATCTCTCTACAAAAATTTTACTTAAACTTAAATTATCATGTGATGTTTTCTCATTCAAAACTATTACTCTTAAAGTGTGTTTGGTATGAAGGAAATCATATTCTGAAAAAATGCAAATCTCTTATAATACGCCAAATCCAGCTCGATTATTGAAAGAGTGAATAGATGTGTCATTTCTTGAAATCTCTCTTTTGAAAATTTACTTAAACTTAATTTATCATTTGATGTTTTCTCATTCAAAACTATTACTAATAGGGTGTGTTTGGTACGAAGAAAAATATTTTTCGAAAAATATTTTCTCACTTTTACATGTTTGGTTGGCCTAACTGTTTTCCTATATGAACTCATTTTCCTCCAATTGGAGGAAAATATTTTTCCTATCAAGAGAAGGGAAAACATTTTCTAAAACTCCTTCTCAACCTTCCCCACCCTATTCCCTATCCCCATCAACCCACCCCACACCCCTGCCCACCCAACCCTAACCC